>PVKM010029738.1:0-17628 GCA_004027735.1 Carollia perspicillata | reverse complement strand
GTGGCTTCCCTGAACTTACACGGCCAATCACATCGTGGCTCTCTGCGCTCCCTGGGGCGCCGTTCCCGGGAACCCTACCCTCGAGGGCTATGGGAACGCTTTCGGTGCTGGTGGCTGGCGTCCTTGACTCCCCCAGAGGTACCAGAGCTCTGTGTTTCAGAGGCAAAGTTACATTTACAGCCGTCCTGCGGAGAAGCAGCGCCGAGCAGCTCGCTCACGCAAGTGGGCGGGAGGAAGTCCTTCATTCATGTCTCATAATCTTAAGCCCCAGTTCCTAGGGGCCCCACCTCCAAGTCCACCAAAGCCATCTACACACAGGATGAAGAATTAGTCCCTCCTGCGCCCCCTGGAGGATGCTCAGCGATCATCCGCAAGCGCATCCACCTTCTCCACGGTGGGGAACGCGTGCTGCCTGTGATGGTCTTCCAGAGTCCTCTAGTTTGAGTTCATGCATGATTGTTGGGGACTGGTCAGAGTCTCCTTTGGTCTGTGGGGTGAGCTACTGAGTCGCCCTGTGGGATCCTCTGTGGGAGCGGTTGCAGGTGGGCCTTATTCGTGTCCTGTGGTTATGCCCACAGGGAGATGTGCCTCCTTGCGAGAACGGGGGTTAGCTGATGACCTCCAGCTCTTGGTCCTTTCAGGGCCACCTCAGGCCACGCTTAGGGCAGCCTCCAGACGCTGACTGAGCAAGGGCCTGGCACTTCGTGCCCAAGCAGGTCCTGTCTAATGCATTTCTCCCTCTATCTAACTAGCGGTACCCACAGATGTCGGAATGTGTGTGCACTGTCATCCAGGTAGAACTGTGTTCTACTTTCCTTTGTCATTTCTTCTATGACCCGCTTATGTTGTCTAATTTACCAATGTTCTATTTTCCTAAGTATCTTATTATTATGCATTTCTCATTCAATCACATCTCGGTTAAGAGATTGTGCGATTTCAGTTATTCTAAATTAATGAAGCATGTTTATGGTTAAGCATATGGCCTATGGCGGTGAAGTTATCAAGCACACTTTTAAAAAATGTGTATTCTGTGGTTGTGGATGTAATGTTTTATAAATACCAACAGTAAGCAGTTGATGGCATTGTCTAGATTACCTTCTTTCTTGCTGATATTGTGTATTGGGTCAGTAGAAAACGGGGGAGTTAAAAATCCCACAAAATTGGCTATTTCTCTGTAGGATACTGTCAATTTTTGCTTCATATTGCTTTGAAGCACTGTGACTTGATTCACTTATATTTATTATTTTGATATGTGTATGTGACTTAAACATGTTTTTGTCATTATGAAGTGTCCCCTTTTGTCTCTGGAACTGTTGTTTCTGTAAGCCTGTTTCATCTGATGCCCATGTGGCCACGTCCCCCATCTTGGCCGCCTGCACACGGTGGCTTCTGCTGTCCTCCAGCGCTTCAGCTGGGTGTGTGTGAAGTGCGTTCGTATGGTCAGCAGGTAGTTACGACGATCCCTGCCTTCGACCATTGCAGTGAATGTAACTTTTGGCATGGCTGGATAGGTCTACCTTTTATTAATTATTTTCTGTTTCTTCCTCTTGGTTCGCTGTTTGCTGATTTTCCTTCTTGAATTCTTTGAAGAATTTTAGAATTCTACTTTAATCTATGTGCTATTTAGTTCTGGTCTTTGACATTGTTTTCTGGTGGATAATCCTTTGTTTTTCACAGCCCACGTAGCGTCACTATTACACCACCTCATGTTAAGTGTAGAAATCTTGCAAGAGTGTAAGCCTGTGTATCCCCATGTCCTTTATGCTACATTTTCATAGGTATTAAAATGCACGCAGTGTAACACCATATAAGAATGTTATAACTTTCGACTTTAAGAGTCATGTGCTTTATAGAAATTAAAAGGAAATATATAGTCTTTTATATTTATCCATAATTTTACATTTAGGTTGGTATTGGCTTTTCTTGAATACCAAGTATGCATTTGCTATTCCCTCTGGAATTTGGCTACTTTTGTGCACTGTATACTGCCTTCACAGAGCTTTTTTCATATGTTTCCCCAAAGTCTGTGGTTGTTACTGGGGTAGGGTCAGTCTGGCCAGAACTTACTTGGCCATGTTAAAAACAGACTCCTTGCAACAACTGATATTTTGATGTCCATCTGCTTGACCCCTCCATCTGTTTACATTTTCAAGTATCACAAAATTGCAACCAGATATTAAGATGTGGCTATAATCATGATCAGCAGAAGGGATTGAACTAGGACGGTTTCAAAGGGATTATAAAGAAAGGATGGATTTGAAATACTATAAAAAGACAAAAATCTATAAGACATGGCTAAAATTTTGAAGTGATAAGAGTAAGGGATGATCCTTCAACTAGTGGTCTGCTTAGGTGAAAAAGTACTTTAGTGAACCCTGAAGGAAAAATAACCAAAAAATGGGTTAAAGTCTGAACATGTGTGAGGTGCCATCAGGTGCCTGTACAGGGCCCATTTCAAAGTGATGAAAATTGAGCTTTAAAGTTAAGGTGCAATAAGTATGTAAAGCTCACAGAGAGTTGAGGTAATGCTACAGAATAATGGGAAACATAAATTCAATAAACTAAATGTGCTTGGAACTTTAAAAATATGAAATTACATTCTTAGTCATACCATAGACAATAATAATTCTGGACGTAACAGATTCTTAGAAATAAAGGCAAACTTTAAACCTCTTGGGAGAAAATATAAGCATATATTTATAATGGGACATGAAATCATACTTTTGTAAGTTTGATTAAATTAAAATTAAGAGCTTCCTTTCATTAGAGGATACCATATCGAAGGTGAAAGGACAATTCACAAATTGGAAGAAGCTACATGTAACACTACAAGAAGACTAACTAAGACAGAGAAACAAAAATGGGTGGTTAACTCCTAAAAATCATTAAGAAAAGACAATTAACCAGTTGACAAACTTCTACGTGTATGAACCTGGAGACATGAACAAGAATTTTTATATAAGTATTCACTGCAGCATCAAAAATGCAAGTCAAAATATGTAGACAGGAGAATTAACTAAGCAATTCTTATATCAAAAAATAAAATATTATAGAGCAGTGATAACTGAATTACTGAAGTGTGCCTCAGTACTTAACATTTGGTAACAAGAGATGGCCTTAGCTGACTTCCTGCAATGTGATAACAGTTCTATAAACTTAAAACAAGCAAAAGTTTACAATGGAGTGTTTTGAGATACAGACAAGTATGATGAAACTGTAAAAATAAAACCAAATTAATGGAAAACTCAAGGAATAAGGAGAATAAAAAAATAGTATATGCAAGGGGTCACAGGTTGATATATTAGTAACAATCTAGTTCTTAAGTTGAGTGATCATTTAATAAGTATTCATTTTATTATTCCTTTTAAAATATCCTTTTAAAATGAACATAAGTCTTTTAAATTAAAAGGGAAAACATCAAAATCCAAAATGTCTCACATTACATTATATCTTATGCCCCACAAAATCCCTTAATATTATCATAATAAGTTTTGTAAAGAGTGTCTTAAATTCCATGGAAAAAAATATCCTCATACTTTAAAACAGTATACTGAAAATACAAAAAGAAAGAAAAAGTTTTTTAAAATGTTATTGTATAGAATGTCTGCTTTCTCAGAGAGGAAGAAATTACCACAGATACATCATTTCTGGGTAAAAATATATTAGTGAGGAACAGAAACTAACAAACGGAACCTTCTCAGGCTCAATGAAACAGCTGGTAGCACAGAAATTTTCCTGTTTTTCCTCTAGGGAACTGTGATGCTGACCATATACGCTTTTCTGGGCTAAAAATAAATATTATCCTCACGTTTCAACTCATATGAGTCCAGCATGTCCTGAGGGAAACCCAACTGCAGATCTAAGAGAATCAGGGAGCCCTGGAGACATAGATCACCCATTTCTCCTGCTTCCTTGTGAATTCACCTTGACTAGGGAGTGAATTTTTAATCTTTGAGAATTTGTACATAAGTAGGAAAAGTTAAATACAATCCAGACACATCAAATTTAGGACGGAGGAGCAGGTGGATGGGAAGGGACGCATAACAAACTCTGGTCATTAAAGTTTCTTTGCTAAGCTGAATAGTGTGTTGCAGGGCGTGTATTGTGTATATATTTTGCATGTCTAAAATATGTCACAAAAGATTTAAACTTTCAGCCTATTGAAGCAGAAAACTCAGAAGAGCATCCAAGAATGATTCGTGATGCAAAGATTCATTGTGCACCTGTGATGGTCCAGGCTCTTCAGTAGACATTTCTTTTCTGTGGGAAAGGAAGAGACACAAGAACAGAATTTGAACACTCTGAAAGGTATGGAGGAAAGCACTCGCATGATTCTGACATGTGTCTGATGTGCCTGGAAAGCAGTGTAAATACAGAGCAATTGATGTTCAGTAGGAAGTGTTTCTTCTGGTGAGAAAGGACTGCATGAATCCGTGGTCAGTTCCCCTGGGACCTGGGGATGAGAACATTTTTTATGGAAATGATTGAGTGTGGGAAGGATTCCAAGAGTGGCTAAAGATATTATTTGCTTTTACTAGGAAGTCTAAATGTGAGACTATTTGTAAGGGGACACAAGGAGCAAGACAGCAGCTTGGAAAGGCTCTAGAACACATCCTTTTATATTTTTAAAAATGAGCATGTTTGGCATGAGATGACCTGGACCCTGCTCCTGGCCACATCATGTACTAGAGGTGTAGCATTTGGCAAGTTGCTTAATCTTTCCAAAGCACATTGGATAATTAAGAATAATGGAAACCTCACCCTCCTTTTTTTAAATAAATAAATCAAGGAATTACGTACTCTGACATTATAAGACTTGTGATAAATGTTAGCTTTTATCTTTAAAGCATGCAGAAAAGAAGGCTGGAGAAGCAGATTGGGCCATTTGGTGAATGGCCAT
Source organism: Carollia perspicillata (assembly GCA_004027735.1). Classification (NCBI taxonomy): domain Eukaryota; kingdom Metazoa; phylum Chordata; class Mammalia; order Chiroptera; family Phyllostomidae; genus Carollia; species Carollia perspicillata. Next base: position 12,728 of record PVKM010029738.1, on the reverse strand, counting down.
ATGGAGACAGATTTTGTAGATTTTTATGATTGATTGGAAGTCAAAGAGAAAGTTACAGATGAATAAAAGGTATTAAATCAGGTTAACTGAAAGATGACTACACTCTGGCATTAGTAGGCATGGAGAAAGAGAAGGGACTGATCTGAAGGTCAAGGAAATGAGCTTTGTTTTTAGCATGTTGAGTTGGAGATATCAACAACGCACATCAAGAGATGTGAGGGGGTGTCTGCGTGTGTCAGAAATAGATCAGGGGTTGAGAAATGATCTCTCTCTCCTTCCACCGGCCTCCCTTCACCAGCCGACCACAGTGGCTGAGAGATGTAAGCCGAACACCGAAATGACCATGGTCACTGAAACCACAGAGCAGAAATAAAGGAAAGAATGTAAAGAGACATAAAAAGAGAGCACCGAAGTCACGACGACCTAAGAAATGTTCCAAAAGGAGGAATAAAAACTATGAAAGAAAGAAATGAAATAGAATCGGAACAGTGCTGGGGGCATGGAAAATGGAAGTGGGGAATGAAGAATGTGAGGGACAAAGAGGGGTTACGAATCCTGCAGAATGTGACACATTAATACTACAGAGGAAGGATTTTGGAAAGATAATTAAATATGGTGATTTTCGCACATAGGCTTTAGTTTGGTGATATCAGTAGAATAATTCAGATTGCAAGAACTTACAGTGCAAGTAGGAGGCAGAGGAAGGGTGTTTTAATCATTATTTCTAGAAGTTTGATAGTGAAGTGAAGGAACTTGTTGTTAGCATTGGCATTTTGCTAATTATTAATAAGGAAAAGGATGCAAAGGAAATTAGACATTGAGTTTAACAGACTGGGGAGCATGGGCCTGTTTGCTTCACCAGGAAGCTACAGCTTCACACCCCAGGGGATCGCAGCCTTGCTCTGCCAGGGGGACTCACACTTCTTCCGCCCCCCTCCAGTACCAGGATATTAGGGGGTGCAGGGGCAGGAGTCTAGTCTTAGAGTCCCGTCAGTCTAAGAAGGAGCTGAAGCTATCAAAAGCCCACCAAAGCTTTGGAAGTTGATCAGTCATTTTGAAAAATCCAAGCTCCTGGTTATAACCCCAGGAGAACCAAGAGTTCTCTCTCTTTCTCCCACCTGGTAACACACTCACGCCATGCACTTGTGCGTCTTTTCACCATATCTTCCCGGCCATGGCAGCCACCTGGCCAATGGCCATGTGGACTCCACATGCAGGCTGCAGCTGCGAGCCTGCATATCTCAGCACAGCAACAGATTGCAGCCAGGAACACAGGCTGAACTAGCCAGATGCTGGACTGAACTGAGCTGTAATACGGCCCAGGGTCTCTGAACAGTGACTCTGTTTCCGGCCCTGATTTTCCATGGTGGGACAGAGGGAGGTGGGACATTGGACACCCGGGGGGAGCTTCTAGCTCCACTCAAATAAATTTTGCCACCCTACAATCTCCTGTGTGTGGGTCCTGGAGTGCTTTCCTCCTGATTCCATGGAGAAGCCTGTTTTCCCCTACCAAGAATGGTGGCAGTGTTAATTCCATAAGAAAGAGACACATTAGGAAGCTATCGACTAATCTAGAGGTTTCTTCTCCTAGGAACACAGAGCATGGAATGGAAAATGCTTACCCGAGAAGGAAGATGGTGGGTTGGATGCACAAACTCTGATGCTGATGGGCCTGTTAGTAATTTTAGCAGTCATCCATCATCAGACCTGCTGATCTCTGGACATGCATGTTCTTCACGTGGATATGTGTTAGATCACCTCAGATAAAATCGAAACGAGCAGCTTTCCTGTTGTCTCCCGGTGGGCACATCATCGCTTTGCCATCTCATGTCTTGCTGGGCTGAGTGAGTATTTATGCCAAAGTGCAAGAAGTCTCATCTGCCCCTCTTGTTCTGAGCACGGAAACCAGTGTCTCAGGAGAAGTGACCTGCTGAAAACAAAAAAAAAAAACAAAAAAACAGAAAATGATGAAAAAACAATTAAACATGTTGAAATACTTGGGTCCAGTTACTTTTGCTTTTGGCGCCCACAAGAAAATTTTAAGAGATGGTGTCAACGAAATTAAGATTTCTCTTGTAGTAAAAACCAAGCAAAAAAGGAGAGAGCTTGCCTTAAAGGGAATGTGGGCCCTAGTGGCCAGTTGGCAGGTTGGACTAAGTAGTCATTTCTTGTAGGAAAATCAAGGCAGAATTAATAACCACCTTCTCTGTTCTCTCATCACGTCCAATTCATTTAAAAATACAGTATCTCTCAATTCATATAGTTGTCTCATCCGGCAGGCAAGGAACTCCTTATAACAAGGACAATATGTAATATATTAGCTGAGAGTTTTGGAGACAGACAAGCAAAACATCCAGGAAAAAAAGTAAAAGGCTATATAGTGAGACAAAATAAATCTAAATGTAAATTTAGCTATATCTGTAAGGATTTAGGAGTTTCAGAGAGTTAAGGAATGTGCATAGCTCACAAAATTTTATAAAGATAAGTTCTGGTCTTCTTTAACTCTCTTTGCTGGGCATGCCGAGCTTGTGGCTTGTGTGTGTGTGTGTGTGTGTGTGTGTGTGAGAGAGAGAGAGAGCTTATATTTATGTTTCTTATTTAACCATCAGAACACCACACCCTTATGTGTTTGGTCTTCTTATCTCTGTTTGGCAGATCAGGAAACTGAAACTTGGAGAGCTTGTGTTGTGGGATGAATGTTGGTCCCTAAACAAATTAGATCTTAGTCCCTGGAACTTGTGAATGTTGCCTTATATGGTTTAGTCTTTGCAGATATGATTAAGTCAATGATCTAAACTCAAGATGGTCAGACCAGTCTCAGTTACCCAGGGGGTCCCTAAATGAAATCATGTGAGATCTGATCATCTATAGAGGTGACTGTGCTGTAAAGAGTGACCAGAGAGATTAGAAGATCCTGACCTTGAAGTGATGTAGCCACAACCCTAGAAGTGCTGGCAGCTGCCAGAAGCTGGAAGAGACTGGAAGAGTCAGGGAACACATTCTCCCCTGGAGCCTCCAGAAGGAATGTAATACTGCTGAGGCCTTGATTTTGAACTTCTGACCTCCAGAACAGTAAGAAAATAAATTTATGTCGTTTTAAGTCAGCCAGTTAGGGGTGATTTGTCACAGCAGCCACAGGCAACTAATACATCGAGTAACTTGCTGGGAGTCCCACGATTGCTATCAGAGCTGGATCCCAGGCCTTTCTGATGGCAAACCCTAGGCCCAGGATAAGTGGGATTTAGTACTTCCAAGTTCAGTGGGGCAGCTGAATCAGTGAAGGCAAACAGATAACTGGTGAGTCTTCCACTCACTCAGTCAATAGTGTGCACCCACGCCCCATTCTTTTCCTTAGAAAATGACGTGTTAAATGGCCTCTCTTCCTTCTTATCCCCCACCCCATCTCTTTCTCCTTCAGAGTGATCTTCAAGGAAATGTAAGAAAAGTTTATCATTTTTTATTTTCCACTACAGTTGAAACACATTATTATAGTAGTTTCAGGTGTACACCCCAGTGATTAGGCACTACCTAACTGAGTAAGTGATCGTCCCAATAAACCTCGCACCCACCTGACACCACACATAGTTACTACACGGTCACTGACTCTATTCCCTATGCTGTGCGTTACCGCCCCCCGACTATTCTGCAGCAACCAACGTGCACTTCTTAATCTCTTTACCTTTGTCACCCCATGTAATAATCCATGTCAACTGTGATGGAAACAAAAAATAATAAAATGGTAAGAACTAAAACATAGAAAACATCAGAAACAAAACAAAAAGAAAAAAGGAAAGTTTACGCACAAACCAAATCCCTTTACTCGTTAATGCTACATCGGTGTTTAAATTAGAGGTCGCAAAGCACCGGAGGGGCAAGCCACCGTCTGGAACGCCGCTTTGGTTGGAAAGGACAGCGCTGGGTGAGGACAGAAGAAGATGTCAGTACCTTAGGGAAACAGCTGTGGCGTGGAGGTTTTTACCAAAATGAAAACGAGGTATTTCTACTGTGTGACGTGTTGGCATCCGAGGTCACCGGTCCCCGCATGGGCTGTGAGAGCATCGGCACCGGCTGCCATGAGCCCTGCGTTCTCAGCACCAGGAAAGTCCGTTGGTGAAGTGATTCTGCTGTGGCTCAGGCACAAAAAATCCTTGATTCCAAATGTTTCCATGGTACGGATCGTCAAGGTGGTGTTTCTGATGTTCCCTCAGTTCGGATGCCGCCATGGTCAGCAATTTGTAGACACCCTTTATCAAATGAAATTTGCTTTTATCCTTAATTTGTAAACAGTTTTTGTCATGTGTTTAGGTGGACCTTTATCAAATGCTTTTCTACGATTGATGTGTGAATGTAGATATTTTTATCTTTTGATTTGTTAATGGGGTGAGTGGACTTTTTAATTTTCTACAATTAAATGATTTTTGCACTCCTGAATTATGCAGCACTTGGTTGTGGGTATTATATTTTTTACAGATTGTTTGGTTTGATATGCTAATATTTTGTTTAGACGTTGTATATTTGTAGCCCAGAGTTATATGGGCTGGTGATTTTCTTCTCCTAAACTGTATTTTCTGGCTTTGGAGTCAAAGTGATACTGGTGAGTTTGCCTTCTTTTGTATTTCCAGAGAGGAATGATCAAAAAATATAACCGTTATTAGAAAATACCTATAAATCTTACTTGGACCTGGTATTTATTTTGACAGACCACGCTACTTTTTCAATTACCTTCATATTTGTAAATTCATTGAGACTTTCTATTTCTTATTGGGCCAGCTTCAGAAAGATGTGTTTTCAGTTCCAGCCAAAGTGGAGGTGTCGGTAGACACACTGTGCCTCCTTGCACAACCAAAGGAAAGATGGTAACAAGTTTAAAAACAGAAAACAACCAGAACTTCCAGAAAATCGAACTGTATGGAAGTCCGACAATCAAGGAGTTAAAGAAGAAACATTCATTCAGACCTGTAGGAGGGGCAGAGCTGGGCAGCTGGGGTGGAGCGGACTCACGGCCAGGTGGTGGATGGGGGACCAGGGCAAGTGAGGCAGTGGCTGGCAGAGCGGGCAGTCCCACATTTGCATGTGGATAAACCAAGAGGAACAACTGGGGAGTGAGACAGACCACACACCCAGGGTTCCAGTGCAGGGAAATAAAGCCTCAAAACCTCTGACTGAAAAAACCTGTGGGGGTTGCAGTAGTGGGAGAAAATCCCAGCCTCACAGGAGAGTTGTTGGAGAGACCCACAGGGTCCTGGAATGTACACAAACCTACCACCTGGGAATCAGCACCAAAAGGGCCCAATTTGCTTGTGGGAAGCAGGGGAAGTGACTGAAAGCCAGCAAAGAGCTGAGCAAGTGTCACTGTTCCCTCTTGGACCCCTCCCCCACAGACAGCAACACAACGCAGCTACCTGGGTTGCCCTATCCTGGTGAACACCTAAGGCTCCACCCCTTTCTACATAAGAGGCATGCCGAGACCAAAAAATGGCCCAAATGAAACAGCAGATCAAAGCTCCAGAAAAAATACAACTAAGCAACAAAGAGATAGCCAACCTATCAGATGCAGAGTTCAAAACATTGGTAATCAGGATGGCCACAAAATAGAAGAAAAAGTAAAGACTATGAAAAGTGAAATAAAGGAAAATGCACAAGGAACCAACAGTGATGGGAGGGAAACTGGGACTCAAATCAGTGGTTTGGAATGGAAGGAAGAAAGAAACACCCAACCAGAATACAATGAAGAAACAAGAATTCAAAAAAATAAGGAGAGGCTTAGGAACCACCAGGACAACTTTTAAACTTTCCAACATCTGAATCATAGGGGTGCCAGAAGGAGAAGAGGAAGGTCAACAAATTGAAAACTTATTTGAAAACGTAATGAAGGAGAACTTCCCCTATCTGGCAAAGGAAATGGACTTCTAGGAAGTCCAGGAAGCACAGAGAGTCCCCAAAAAGTTGGACCCAAGGAAGCACACACCAACACACATCATAATTACATTATCCAAGATTAAAGAGAAGGATAGAATCTTAAACTCAGCAAGAGAAAAGGAGTTGCCTACGAAGGAGTTCCCATAAGACTATCAGCTGATGTCTCAAAGGAAACCTTACATGCAAGAAGGGGATGGAGAGAAGTATTCAAAGTCATGAAAGGCAAGGACCTACATCCAAGATTGCTCTATCCAGCAAAGCTTTCATTTAGAATGGAAGGGCAGACAAAGTGCTTCTCAGATAAGGTCAAGCTAAAGGAGTTCATCATTACCCAGCCCTTATTACATGAAATGTTAAAGGGACTTATGTAAGAAAAAGAAAATGATCAAAATTATGAATAGTGAAATGACAACAAACTCACAACTATCAACAACAAAACCTAAAAAAAAAAGAACTAAGGAAACATCTAGAACAGGAACAGAATCACAAAAATGGAGATCACATGGAGATTTTATCAGTGGGGAGATTGAGGGAGGAGAATGAGGGAAAAGGTACAGAGAATAAGAAGCATAAATGGTAGGTAGAAAATAGACAGGGGGAGGTTAAGAATAGTGTAGGAAATGTAGAAGCCAAATAACTTATATGTATGACCCATGGACAGGAAGCAAGGGGTTAAATGTGGGTGGGATGGGGGTGCAGGGCAGAGGGGAATAAAGGGGGGAAATGGGACAACTGTAATAGAATAATCAATAAAAATATTTTTAAAAAGGAAAGATGTATTTTCTAGGAATTTGTCTATTTGGTCTGTATTTTGATATCTGATGGTTAAACTTGTTGGTCATATTGTCTTGTTATAGTTTATATGTGAATTTTATCCATAGTTATCTCCTAGGTTACATATATAATATATCTGTAATTTCTCTCTTTTTTCTTGATCAGTTTTGACTGTTTTGTTATTATTAGTCTATTAAAGGAATCAACTTTTGGTTTTAGTGATCTGACTAGGTTTTCATTTTCTATTTTATTGATTTTACTTTTATTATACAAGGTCTGTCCAGAAAAAAATCCAGCCATTGTTAATATAACGAGAACAATTTGCACAACATCAGTGTAACCTGGCACCCAAAGAGAGTGGACTGCAATGAGCATGTGTGAACAATGGTGACTTCACTAGTCAGTGGGAGTGAGCACGTGTACTACATAGCTGTCACATTCAAAATAACTAAGCCAGTAGAGCAACGAATCTGCATCAAATTTTGTGTTAACCCTGAACATTCCTCTGCAGAAATTTGGATGATTCAGAAGGCTGCAGCTATGGACAACTGGTGACTGGCAGCTTCATCACAACAATATACCCGCTCACGCATCATGACTCAGGCAGAGTTTTTTGGTGAAACATCAAATCACCCAGGTCTCTGCCTCCCTACAGCCCAGATTTGACACCCTGTGACTTCTGCCTTTTCCCAAAACTAAAATCACCTTTGAAAGGGAAGAGATTTCAGACCATCAGTGAGATTCAAGAAAATACGACAGGGCAGCTGATGGCCATTGGGAGAAACTTGTGAGGTCCCACGGTGCGTACTTTGAAGGCAACTGAGGTGTCACTGTCCTGTGTACAATGTTTCTTGTATCTTCTTCAAGAAATGTCTCTATTTTTCATGTTACATGACTGGATGCCTCTGGACTGACCTCATGTACTTTCTTGCAGTTTATTTAAATATATTGTATTCTCTTTTCTCAACTACTTAAGCTGAACACTTAACTCATTTATTGTTAGCATTTTCCCTTTTCTGATATATTTAAGACAACATATTTTTTAAATGGGCTGCTTTTTGTGCATCCTATGTTTCATTTTCATTTGGACTCAGTTCTAGGTATTAAGTGATGATTTTTTTCTTTGATCCAGTAGTCTGAGTGATATCTTTCCTTAAAACTGTGTTGCCTTATGGCCCAAGAAGTAGGAATTATTAAATATTAAAGACCGCACATATAGACCATAGAAGTGTATCATATTTTGCCAGCCCGCAATTTCAACATCCTGTGGTGGTTCCTCGTCTTCTCAGAGTGGAACGCAGTGTCCTGACTCTGGATGGTTGCCTCACCCCCCACACCCAGCTCCCTGACCTGCGGCGCTGCTACCCTTCGTCTCGCACACCCCGATCTGGTCATCAGCCTCCTAGCTGCCCCTAACAAGGCCTCAGGCATGCTCCCACCTTGGAGCCTTTGCCCTGTCGACTCTGTGGAGGGTGCTTTCTCCTGCTCACCTGTCTCGGCTCCACGGTAACTGCCTCACTGTCAAGCCTTTGCTCAAATCCTGTCTTCGCAATGACTGTTTTCTCTTCTATGAAATACTACCACCTACTACCACTCCCACATCTTATTTTTTTCCCATTGCTCTCATTCCCTTCTAATGCCCTGTTTCATACCCTGCACAATATTCCCGTGAGACAGGTATAGATGAGAAATTCTGTGATTTGGACATTTGTATTTCCACTTGAGCCCCGAATATTTCACAGCACCTGGTTCTTGATGAGGACAAAGCAGAATGTGTGAGTATGATGATAATCATAAGAGAAGAATGAGAAAAGCCTTTACAAGAAGGGTCAGCGGAGGGAAGGGAAGGTCCCCCCGGGGAAGGCCCAGTGTAATGGAGCAGCAGACAGGAGGGACGGACGGGAGGGCTGACACCCATCCCTCCTGAGTGACATGGTGCTAATGTTAGCTTGTGGACGCTTTATCTTGGGCCAAGGTCGGTCACCTCCTTCTGTTCTAGTGATAAGGAATGGCTCGGGAGGTATGGGAAGGACACTCCTTTAAAATAAGATTCCCAAGAAAGTGCCCCAGGATAGAACCTCTTTCCTGAAGGCACTGCATAAGGGAATCTGAGAGGTTGCAGAACTGCCCGATTCGGGCTCCCGTTGAATAAAACATACCACACTGCTCAAGGACAACAGAGGCGTTCAGAACAGCTGACCTCCAGTCAGGCACTTGGGTTGCCATGAGGACTTGACCTTTGAAAATGTTACTTAGTTTCTCCCAACTTTGTTTTCTTCAGCTCAGGTGTGTTTTATCCTATTACCTGCTTCATTCAATAATATATGTAAGTTCCAGACTCTGTGCCAGGTACAAAAAGGTAGAGCAGAGAACAATAAACAATATAACATGTTACTCGTCATGGAGTTTTTACTTGCGGGATGACCAAAGGGGCTTAATTTTCAAGCAGGAAGTGACTTCACACACACGGACACTCTGACTCACCCTTAGATGCCCACGGTGGTCAAGTCGATTGTTTCCATTTTCGAGAAAGGTCAATGTGATGTCTGCAATTTGAGAAGGAAAAATAACGAGGGGAAATTATTTCTCATGAATATATTCTGCTGGAAATACTTGTAATTCCCAAACCACTTAAAATGCTTAGCAGCAGTAAACTAGATATAATAAAAGCAATAATGAATTAAAGTGAATTTGACCTTGGAGTTACTGTGCGACTCCTGATTTCACAATAAATCGTACCAGGGTGTTCTTGATGACTCTCAAGCCGGAAAGCAATCTAAAAAGGTTTACACATTTCGAGAGTGTCACAGTCCTTTGGGGGGGTCCATTTGTCACTTTCTCACCTAGTGCCGCTGTGAAAAGTAGGTGATGAATTTCACTTTACCAGACATCGGCCACATGCGCTTTTAGCAGAGAATGAATTCCGCTAAAGTAAGAGCATCACTGACACTTTTGCTGATCCTGGCTCTGCAAAGCACTTCTGATCAAACTAGGCTAAATCCTAAAATTTAAAGCAACTTTGAAGTAATTGCTTGTCTTCCAGAGCTAACCATTTTCTAAATTGTAGCCGTGGCAATAAGTCAAATAGCCATAGATCACAGTCATTAGAAATCCGTCTCCAACGTATTAAAAGGTGCCAGGCCTGGAGAAGGAGGAAGGTTCTAAAGGCTCTGCAATGTAAATAAACCATTCTATCGGTGACATTACACCTACATAGTGTAGCGTGCGTTGTCACCTAAAGCACACTCATCCCATTTATCGGATTGGAATACACAGTTGTCTGGAGAGGGTCTGACCCCTCCCCCACCTCAGCCTTCCTTTTATTCTACCAATTGTTTATTCATTCAACCAACAGTAGTTACCAACCTGTCCTGCATCTGGTACTTGGGAACGTAAACCACAGGGGCCCCGTCGTCCTGCAGCTTCATAGAATGTGCAGGCCCTGCAAATAGATCAAGACCATGAGAGCAGTGTGCCGAGGAAATGCCTAGCACAGTACCTAAGACAGGGAGGGGAGCACTTTATAGATGGGCACATGACCGGGTTGAACCTGGAAGAAGCAGTTGGAATGGAGGAGACAGAAAAATGGAGAAGGTTTTTTTTTTCCCAGAAAAATGACACCTCTGCAGAAACCCCAGGAGATGAAAGACATTGCCTATTTGAGACCTGAAGCACCTAGCACTGTCTGCCCTGCTGGGAAGGTCAGTGTGCGGTGGCCGTGTCACGTGACTCGGGCTTGCTCTGCATTCAGGTTGGCATTCTCGGTGGTCGGAACCGTGCTGGGCCCACACTCGCTCCTGGTGACTTCGCTGGAGAGAACAGGGGGAAAACCTGAGTCAGGTAGAGGAGATACGGGTTCTGTGCCTGGCTGCCCCCGAGTGCCCAGGTGTCCTTAGGAAAATTATTTATTTAGTCAGTATCTGCCCGTGTAAGATGAAAATGTTTCATTTTGTGATTGAATACAAAGTATTATGTAGCCTTCAAAACCTTTCAAAATGTATTCATTTAAAGTTCAAAAGGCACACGTAACTTCAATATAAAAGCTTAAAAGAACACTTAAAGGAATTCTATAAATCGATACATAAAAGACAATCAATCTCATAGAAAACGGGAACATATAATTAGTGAATTCAGAGAGGGTAAGCCTACATGGCTAATAATTATATGGAAAGGTTCTCAACCTCACTAATAATGAGGACAATTCAAATTAAAATCATAAGAGAATTCCATCCACATTTATCCAATCAGTAATAAACTGTGTAATATTATCAAATGTTTGAAATAATATCAACTCAAGGAAATTATTTAACATCGTCAGTGGAATGAGCACATTAACGCAGTGACTTTTTGTTACAGCCTCACAGACATAGAGATGCTCGTGAACTGTGACCTCCAGGCATGCCCTTTAGGGCCCTTTGTACAGAATTCCCCCAGGAAACATTTACTGGACAGTTCTAAAGGGCGTTGTCGGCATTAACAAAAAAGTGCCCTACCCACTCCTCTCTGCACCATACTGTGTTGGCCATGTCCCCACCACCAACCCCGGATGTACCACTGGAGTCATCTGGGACTGCGGGGTCACCTCCAGATGCTATGAGTTCAAACTCACTTTGGATTTCTGCACTAAGACTACTACTTTCTCCAAGAATGCATCCTTGCCACAGATGGAGATCCTGGCAGCCAACTGAATGGACACCTGACCCAAACTAGACCAATTAAATGGGTATTTGGAATTACAACAGCAACTCGGTCCCAGAAGTCTCACATGGAGTCTTCATAGGAGCAGGTCAGCCTCAGAAGCCACTGGGTGACCGTGGATGGCCCACCCCGTACAAGATCAGGGCAGCACGCAGACACAGAGACAGAGGTGTGGCCGTGACAGGTTTACTGACAGCTCCTGGTCCAAGCTCCCACCAGCCAGTCAGCATTCCTGAGTTCTGAAGGATAGCCCTGCTTCCTTTCCGTGAGCTCCCACTTCATAGTCAGCAGCGAGCTGCCTTCTGTTACTTGCCCATAAGGATCTTGGCTGCGATTCCCAGGATACACTTTCCCAAATGTTACAATATAAACTCTGGTTACAGTTTATAGATAATGGTTATAGTATAGCACTATCCTGTGAACCTTCACAGAATTCACATTCTTTCTATGAGAAAAACTGATTCGACTTTCAAATGGTGACTCCTGTGTATTTTAAAGAACTTGCCTGAAATTTGAGGACTACCTGTTCTGTTTTTACAATTATTTTTGCTTCCCTTTAAAGCAAGTGCAAATACTTTATTTTTCACTTTATAAATGACATAAGAGATGCCACTAATGCTTCCAGCTCAACCGTCAGCGCACCTCGGATTGAATCAGACTCACTGACTCAACTGCTGTTTTCGAAAAGCCATTAAAAGTGGTATTGAAGATGTTTTAAAAGGAAAACAAAGAAGCAAAGCCAAATGCATTATAATTCTAGACGGAACGATCCACCTTTCCTCCTTCAGCTTCATAACTGTGAAACTTTAAAAATTAAAAAACATGTTTAGCCTGGAGATTGTCTTTGACTGCTCATTTCCTCAGAGGTCGATCTGCGTTGCCAGCAGGATGGCGCTCCTGGGCGAGTAATTTCCATTTAGGTAATTGAGCGTAAGGACGGCATTCTTCGCGTGCTTCCCGGCTTCTCCTGTCATCCGTCTGCAAAGGCTCTTGTGTTGAGCCCCACGAAGCCTCTCATTCCAGCCACTTTCCTGCCTGGTCGCCAGGAGGCAAATGGAATCATGTAACTTCTTCTGGCAGGAGCTGCCAGGGCTCCGGGCTTCCACAAGCTGCGCACAGAGAGGCGAACTCCTTTGAAATGTTTATTACATTTTATGATTTCAGCTCATTTCCTGCTCCTGTGAGGTTACCAGGCTGTTTGCTGGAATATGAAGGTACACCGGGGCCCTGCAGTGATGAAGTAATTTAATATTTCTGGTAAAAACAAAAATTGTCAAAGAGTCTTGCAGTTATGCACCAGTCAAAAAGAACGTTTACCCTTGGGTGCAGAGAACTCT
>PVKM010029737.1:0-17652 GCA_004027735.1 Carollia perspicillata | reverse complement strand
CTTTCTTTCTTTCTTTCTTTCTTTCTTTCTTTCTTTCTTTCTTTCTTTCTTTCTTTCTTTCTTTCTTTTCTTTCTTTTCTAGAAGGGAAGGGAGGGAGAAAGAGAGGGAGAGAAATGTCACTGTGTGATGTGAGAGAGAAACATCGATTGGCTGTCTCTTACATGCTCCCAAACAGAGACCTGGCCTGTAACCCAGGCATGTGTCCTGACTGGGAATTGAACAGGAGACCCTTTGATTTGCAGGACAAAGTCCAACCCACTGAGTCACACCAGTCAGAGTGACCCTGACACCTTTGAGTCACTGGAATACCCAAACTGGGATCCCTACATATGGACTTCTTGCTTTGTGAGATGACAGATAGTGTTATTATCACTTTTTTCTTGCAGCCTTAAGCATTCTAAGATAGAATTTGACCTCTTTATTTGACAATTGGGGAGAGGGAGAATGAAGCTCAGAGAAGGAAAGTAACTCTCCCAAGGTCATACTGTGGTATAACAGTGGCAACCTAGAATTCTATTCTCCTATCTTCCTCTCTAATAATCAGGAAAAACATTTTTCTGCATAACACATGGAATCATTTTAAGAAAAAGTGAAATTCCATGTGTGTTTAGGATACATGGATACCATCTCAATGGTTTTTCCCTTTCCAGATGAGGAGTCAGAGGCATGGGATCAAGTCCAATTCTCCGACAATGAACATGATTCCTCATGACAACAAAAAGAATAATCATTCTCAAATTTATGGAGCACTTCATCATTTATAGAGCTGGTCAACATTTGCCAAGATTTTCATACCTATAATTTCATTATATTCTCACTAATGAATCTAATGGATCTATAGATCCATTAGATCTAATGAAATCTAATGAAATTAGATCCATAACTTTATTAGATTTATTAGTGGGGTGGGCCAGGACAGAATGATTATTCCCATTTTACAGGTGAGGCACCTGAGGGTGAGAGAGGCAAACTGATCCAGCTGAGGGAACCCCAGGCCTGAGGTGTGAGTGGATTAGTACAGGCCTACCCTTTACTGTTTGTAACACCCTGTTTCCTGCTGTGGTCTAGGATAAGAGCCACAGGACTCTGCAAAATAGGCCAAATGAGTATTGCTATTGCCGCTTTTTGAAGATATAGAGGCTCGGAGAGGTGAACAATATGCTTGAGATCAGAGCATATTGTCTTCTGTTTTCCCAGAAGTTGTTGTCGTCTTTCCATGACTCCATAGCATCATCTATAATCATTCTCAATATCAGTACCTGACCTTGTGGTGAGCAGGGCAGACAGTTAGAGCCACCTAGTATAAGGGACATGTCACAGGGGGAGCGAGAAGCTCAGTGACTTGGCTGAGACAAGTGTGCCAGTGGTGAAAATCTGAATCTGGGCTTCCTGACTCCCTGTCCATTGCTCTGCTCCCTCTCCTTCCCACTTCCATAGCCATAGGTGATATTGGCTTGTGTTATCTCTTTAAGGAACCTTTTTGCCTATTGTCTCTCCAGGGAATGTGCCCATTTCATCTACTGCTGCACCCGATTGTCTGGAACAGTGTCTGGATCAATATAAATATTTGTTGAATGAATAGATAAATCTATAAATTCCAAGCAAATATTTATTGGTGGTCAGCCATCTGGTGGGCCTTGGGAGGAGGTGAGAGGGTCAAGGTCAGCAATGCCAAGGTACATATTAGAGTCCACCTATGAGTTCTCCTTGTCTCCCCCACTCTATGTCCACATGGGCCAAGTGTAACATCCTACGCATGGCTCAGACCTGAGCAATCTGGGCAGCCCCAGCAATAGCTCTGGTGGGGCTTAGAACAGGCATTGCTGTCAATGTAGCCTAAAGATCTATTCATTCACTTTATTCGCTCATGCATTCATTCATTCCATCCATTCATTCACTTGTACAACAAACAGACATAATGTTGGGCCCTGGGGATACCAAGACACAGAGTTTCTGCCCATGAACTGCTCCCAGTCTAGTAAGGCCACAAATAATGAGCAAATATCAAAACAGTGGGATAAAGGGCTACCATAGCAATAAACAATAGAAGAAGGGCACCTCATCCAACCCAGGGCCCAAGGAATGCTTCATACACAACTGCAGCTGCCATTCATTGAGGTTTTCCATGTGCCAAGTTCTGTGCCAAGCTCTTTACATTCATTAACCAATTTACTTCTCATAATAACCTTGTGAAGAGAGTGTTATCACTTCCATTTTACAGATGAACAAACTCAAGCTCAGAGATGGGAGGTGACTGTCCCAAAGCCGCAGAGCTCACATGTGCTAGTGCTGAGGTCTGACTCAAACAGCGGGGCTCCTAACAACTGCCCTGCATGCTGAACAGACTGCCTCCTGGCTAATAAGGTTGTACTTGAGCTGTATTTTGAAGGATTAGTCTGAGTCAACCAAGTAAATTGGCCATAGCAAGGAGACATTGTAGGAATTGTGGATTTGAAGGATAGGTAAAGGCATTTGAGACAAAAGGAAATGGCATGGGCAAAGGTAGAGAGGTTGAAAATAGCAGGCTGTGTCTAAGTGGGGCAAATGAATGGAAGGGAGGTCCTCCCCATTGATCTTTATGGAGAAATTATACTGGGAATCTTCCTGTGTGATGGAGCCACGATGCATTGTCTCATTACCCTGACAATCCCACTGGGACCTATAACCTTTGAGTGACTGGGTGACTGGGTACATTAAACATCACACAGGAAAGGCCTGTTAGAAAGACAAACCATAGCTGGGCCCAAACATTGTTTTGCTACAACAAATTTTTATTTGCTACAACTTTTTATTATTGTGAATTTGTAGTTTTTATTATTGTGAATTTGTAGTTTTTTTTCAGGAGGACTAAAAAATAAATATCTGGACATAGCTGTCAGAGGGGGGAGTGAGAGTGTGGCTCTGCCCCGTGGCTGAGGGGATAGGAGGCATGGCTGAGTGAGTTGCTGATGCTGTTGGAGAGGGGGTGGTTCTCTTCTTTCTCTCCTCTTCCTATCTTTTTTCTTGCCTGCTACACACACTCACTGAACACACAGTGTGTGTCTAGTTTGGGGCCATGGTATATATGTGGATGAGTCAGATCTGGTCACTACTCTCAGCATCTACAGTCTAGGAGGCAATGGGACATATTGATAGCTGTCCTAGTTAATGATTCTGGAGGGAGTATCAGTTACAAAGTGTTTTTAGTTGGACATACATTTCTAGGAAACCATGTGTGTCCAGGCATAGGAAAACGGAGATAAGTATTATAGAACCCCCGTTTCTGAGAAGCCGTGGTTGAGAGAGCGTTACCATGGAAGCATCCTACCATGGATGGAGGAAAAGTAAAGGAAGCCACAGAGGTGAGAAGACGTTTGAGCCAGACCTTCCTCCCAGCCAAGGGCAGTTACATTCATGGGTCATGCACAAGTTCTCTGTGGAAATGATTTTTTGATCTATTATTTCAGAATCCTTCATAGACTCTTTGAAATCCATACAACAACCTCCATTTTTTATTGAGGAAACCGAGGCCCAGAGAAGTGAAATAAACCACCCAAGACCCCACAGCAGGCAAGTGGCAGAGCTGGGGGCAAACCCGGGGCTTTGGGCTCATGTTCTTTTCAAGATACCCTGCTGCCTCTACAAACACAGGGGAGAGAGTGACAAGGGCCATGTGCCCATGGGCTGTCTACTTTTAGCTCCTTCATTGGACCAAGGCCCAGAAAGTGTCCCATTGTGTCACATCTGTTCAAGATTGTGGGTGATCTGTGGGCTCAGGCTTAATCCAGTAGGAGGATTTAGTAACACAGGTTGCCTGGCCTCACAGTGGGAGAGCTGGTTAATCCTCCAAAACCCCCTGTTGCACCTCCATCCCTCTGTCAGGCTGCTGGGGATGGCCTCCCAGCCCTGTTTGGAACAGGAATGGCTGCACTCACCCTGAAGCTTTCCTTGAAGACCATTGCTGTGAAGGTGTGAGGCAGAGCTGCCTTGTCCAAGCAGTGAGGTGTGCAAAAGTGCGTGGGGGCCCTTTGAAGTGTTTCGAGAAAAGGGAAGGAAAGGGCGCTGAGGCTGACGGAGTTAGCTCACTCTGCTAAATGCTTTACATACACTGCGCTGGGCTCCAAAAACAGGGTCTCACAGAGAGATGCCGGCAGCCCCTACTCTTTCCAGAGGAGCCAGGCGGACCCCAGCTCTGGAGGGCAGAGGCCATTTCGCTGAGAGAATGACCTCTTTCTCTCATGAAGCGGCCTCTTTCAGAACTGTGGCTACCCCCAGCCCCAGCCACTGAATGCAATTGCACCAAGAAATAAATAGTTCTCGTGGCTAGAGAGATGCTTCTATACAGTTTAATTTGGCATAATTATAAGTTTCTTCAGCACGTTTTATTATGTGCATTGTTTTTGTAGCAAAACAGTGTTTGGGTATATGAAGTTTTTTATTATTGAAAAAAATAGTGATTTAAAAACAGTTGTTAATCATCCCCTTAAGGCTGATTCTCTCCCATAGTCACAGGCATCAGTGATAAGCACATTCTGAGGTTGCTTTTTCCTTTTCTCTACTTTATGTTTTGGAGGAATGAGGGAGCCTAAATTACATGGGATGATTCTAAAGGCTATGAATGCCAGGGAAGGGGGGAGGGGTGCCTCCTTGAAATGGAGCACCTCTGGGCCTAGGCATCTCTGGCCAATGACCCTGGCATACATGTTGTACCCCTCAGGCTTCCAGGAGCACTGGCTTAGGGGTCTGCTTAATCAGAATTCAAATCCTGGGTCTGTCCTTTGCTAGCTGTGTGACATTGAACAAATGACTTAACTTTGCTTCTTTCTTTCATCCAGCTTGCTCCCCAAACTGAGGTGCAAAATTTCTGGAAGGATCATGTCACTATGCTGAGAGATGCAATGTCACCCAGTCCATAAACAATTAATTTCCTGATAAAGCACCTGTTTTCATCAAAACATCATGTGAGGAAAGGAGGGACACTTAGGGAAGTTCCAGGATTACTGAACACTGTGGAGGAGCTTGGAGTTGGGGGCCCAAGCCTGTATATGCTAATGTTTGCCATATGCATGGGTGGGTGCTCTAGGAACAATAATATAATATTTATACTAAAACAAATCCAGCTAGGTAGTGAAGGAGATAGTTGAAAGCCCCTGACTAAAGGCTGAAGAGGTAACTTTGAAGATATTTAATGTTTGTTTTAGCCTGTTTTGTCTATACATTCTCTCTTAGTGCTTACACATTCTCTCTCTCTCACTCTGTTTAAAGATACTTCTGAGACAAATGTGATAAGAGGCCATTTCTCTAATAAAAATGGATGTAACCTCCCTTGCTTAAGAGCAGTGGTATCATGATTACATAAGGGAACATACTTAAAATCATTTGAGGCTTGGTAATGAGTTTTTGATATAACACCAAAGACATGACTCATGAAAGAAAAAGCTAGTGACTTAAACTTTATTAAAATTAAAAACTTCTGCTCTGTAAAAGACACTAGTAAGATAGTCAAACGATAAGCCAGTGAAGGGCGGAAAATGTTTGCAAAAGCATTTCTGATAGAGGATTTGTTTTCAAAACATACAAGAATAGTTAAAACTCAGCAATAAGAAAATGCAGAAAAGACCTAAACAGACACTTCACCAAAGAAAATACAAAGAAGGCAAATAATCACATGAAAAAGTGATCATTTGTCATTAGGGAATTGCAAAGTAAAGCAACAATGAAATGCCACTGCATACCTATAAAAATGACCCAAATTCAAAACACCGACAACCCCAAATGTGGACGAGGACGTGGAGCAACAGGAGCTCTCATTCACTGCTGGTGAGAATGCAAATGGCACGGCCACTTTAGCAGACAGTTTGGCGGTGCCTTATAAATATAAAAATACTCTCACTATCATCTATCATCCTGCAATGCAGTCCTAGGTATTTCTCCAACTGATCTGAAAACCAATGTCCGGACAAAAACCTAGTGTTGATGGAAACTTTATTCACAGTTGCCTTACACCGGATCCCCTCGCCGCACACACCCAAGATGTTCCTCGGTAGGTGGGTAAACCGTGGTGCGTATGTAAAATAACAATTATTTCACAATAGAAGGACGAAGAGCTACGAAACCGTGAAAAGATAGGTATGACTCTGAAATGCATATTGCTAAGTGAAGGAAGCTTATCTGAAAACTCCGCGTACTCTACGATTCCAATTATGCGCCATTTTAGAAAAGGTGAAACTGTAGCACAGGTAACAAGATCAGTAGTTGCCAGGGTTCTCAGGACAGGGTTGAATAGGTAAAGCATAGAGGAGTTTTTGAGGGGTGGGGGTGAAACTATTCTGTGCTATAACTGGATAAATGATGTTATGCATTTATCAAAACATGTAGGATTGTCCAGCAGAGTGAACTTGAATGTGTGCAAATTAAAAAAATTACTTAGGAGGTCAAGAATTCCAGGAGGGGCTGCAGAATATGACGAAATAATCTAATCGTATTACAAATGTATGAGAAAACTTCAGTCATGGAGTTGCAGGAGGCAAGGTGCTGACCTAAGTCATTTTGGAAATGAGTGAGTTTGTAAAACTAAATGCCAAAAAAAAAAAAAAAAAGAAAAAGAAGTACCATATATAAGCACTGTACTCTAGTGGAAAAATTGTTTCTCACGAGAATAGAGGTTAACTCTCCTGACTCTGCTATGCAGTATACTGGAATCAAACAGTAAGTGGATGGTGGGAGCCAGCTTTCTTACCATTGGAGAGAGAGTGCACAGTTGAGCCAGAGGAGGAAGCTAGGATCCTCCATGGGGGGATGAATTAGAGTTGGAGGCATCAGTATGAACTGTGTTTAGCTTAATATAGATACAGATGGTTACATATAGAAATATTTATAGGTAGGTTACCAGTGAGTGTGTACACACATATGTTTCCTTGCTCTGTCAGCTAAGAACCTAGGAACAATGACACTCCAGCCACAAGGAGCATGCCTCATACCATTCTGCAATAAAAGGAACCAGCTCTCTTTAGAGAACCTCGGACTGGGGCAGGAAGTGTGTAAGATGAGCTAGAGCAACTCGAAGTACCAGAAAGTAAGAAAGTGCTCAAAACCAAAACCAAACAATGGCGGAGTGTGTCAAAGGGATGCAGGAACCAACCGAAGGAGCTCCCAATGGCCAAAGCTGGAACAACTTGAGCGGCAAAATAAACAAGCTCATATCGGATTATAATACAAAACAGAAAAATAAACATCCATGAGTCCGTACTAATATAGACAAATGATTAAATAAACAAATCAATGGGGGAGAACATACAAATTTTCCATATAGCAGAATTCCATACAGCAGACAGTTTATGTAGCTTCTCTGCCTTCAGTGGGGTGAAGCACATCTCCCGACACCGTGATTGCCTTCCAAAGAGTGCTGTGTGGAAAGAGAGAAGAAACCAGTGACTCTACAGAGGAGAAGTCTGACAAACACTACCTCAGCCAGGTGTTCAAGGTCAACATCAACAGTGATAAGTCAAATTCATGGTAGGCATCTTTGACACAATGTGATCAAAATGGCTCTCTACCTCTGTGGTCTTTCTCCTCAAACCCTGGTCTATCTAATCGTAAGGAAAACATCAGACAAAGCCTAACTGAGGGACAGTCTACAAAACACCTGACCAGCACTTGGCAAAACTGTCAAGGCCATCGAAGATAAGCAAAGTCTGAGAAACTAGCAGTCACTACAGCTAAATATAATGTGTTTTCTGGGATGGGATTCTGAAACAGAAAAAGGATATGAGGTAAAAATTAAAGACACCTAAATAAACATGACCTTCAATTGATAATAGTATGTCAGTATGGCTCACTAATTCTAACAAATGTACCCCATGCATGTACAATGTTAAAAACTGGGGATCTGGGTATGACCTGGATGGGAATTCTGTACTATCTTTGCAATGCTTCTGTAAATCTAGAACTGTTCTGAAATATGAAGCTTATTTTTTTCAAATGGGATAATACCATAAAAAAACCATTTGGTGAGTCGTTGCTATGAAATGGTAGTAAATGGTAATGAGACTGGGAAAGGTTTATTCCCTCAAGTGGCTTACAAGGAGAAGAGCACCCCGAGTAGCAGTCTGAGAAGGCCTGTTTCTCCGGAAGCTGGAATTCCAAGGGCCTGGACCCTGGCAGATGCCAAGGTCTCACAGAAGAGGTATCGTTATTCTTCACGAGATAAGGAGAGTTTTATTTCCTTTGGAGAGGGAGGAGGAAGCAGAATAAAACAATAATGGACATTTGTAGAGTACCGAATTACTTGCCAAGTGCTTTGTCTGTTCTAAGGGCTTTATCTCATTGAATCTTGATGAGGTTGGCACAACTGTTTCCGTAGATGGAGGAAAAGAGAAGGCAAACTGAGGCCCAGAGAACGCGACCTGCCTGATAACGTATAGCTGATAGGGGACAGGGCGTCTGGGGCAGGATTTGAACCCAGGAAGTTTGGCTCCATAGCCCTCTCCACGAGGCTACTTGCTAGGAAATATGATGGTTCTCTGTGACCACTCACATCCTCTGCAATGTTCCAAAACTCCTGGAATGTGTGGTGTGTGCATGTTTGTTGTAGAAACAAGAAAACGACTGAATTTTCTATCTTGGATGACTCTGGACTATCAAAAACTGGTCAAGTTTACTTAAGGCTCTGAGTGTCAGGACAAGGGGGCGGTGGTGGGGGCATAGTACTTAGCTGACACTGGACAACAGTATGATTATTACTACTGGTCATCCCCTTCCTGCCCCACTACCTACTCACCCCTCACTCCAATACCCTGGAGCTTCCTTCAAGCCGGTCCACTTCCTCAGGGGAAACAGGATGTCTTCTACAGGCTTGAGCCAGGTCTCTGGGGGTTTGAGGTGGGAAGAGGCTGTCTAATTGGTTAACACGGAGCTAGGCACCAGAGAGGAAGTAATGTTTCCGGGAGTTGAGGAAGCCGCCATTTCCTCCTCCAGCAGGAAGCGGCCCGGGCTATTCTCAGCACCCGTGGCCATGCGGGGCAGTGGAAATCACAGCCTGGCAGTGTCTCACATTTGCCTCCTGCAGTTTAACAATCTCCCAGTCAAAATAAACTGGCTCCTGAGGTCTCCGGGGCACGGTTAAGGTAATAATTGAGAGAAAGAGAAGCCAGAGGTCTGGCTGTAGCACAGAGACGCGGAGAGACTTTTAAAATATCAGGCTGGTATTGCCTGGTGGTGCCTCATTAAAGTGGTTTAATTGAAGCATTGTGAAGACAAACAAACCAAGAGATTTAGTTACAGTTTCTCCAACAGCCAGTCTCTGCACCTCATGTGAATCTGGACTGGTGTGGACAGGGGAGATTGTATGATTGTTAAGCATACATGTAGATGAATTTTCAACAGGAAACCTCCATGATTCAGTAGAAAGGAAACTGGAAAATGAATCAGAGACACCTGGGTTAGAACTGGGACTTCAGCTGCCATGCCATTTTGAGACAGCATGGCTGACCTAATCCTGTTCACGTAGCAAAGCCCGCCCTGTTTACCCCATCAAGCTACTCTGAAATCAAACTTAATTCCTTCTTTCTTTTATCTCTTCATGTTCCCTGGTTCCAGAGCCCTGGAGATTCCCTTCTCACCCCCTCCTTCATCCCTTCAATCCTTCCATAAAATTTACTGAGTCCCTGCTTACTGTCTTGCCTTTGGAGATTCAACAGGGAATGCTAGAGTTGATCTTCCTTTGAGAAAGCAGATAACAAACAAGCAAACACAAATATACGAGATAATTTTACACTGTGATCAGGGCTATGAAGGACATGAGCATATGCCTTGACAGAAAGTGACCAGGATGAGGAGGAAGGGGGTGGGAGGAGGGGGTGGAGCCCTCCCTGAGGAGGTCACATGTGAATGATACCTCCTCCGGGGTGGGATTGAGCCATCTCTGCAAGGGGATGGGTCTCTGAGGGCATGGGGCCACTGTTCATTGATTTCATGTGATTTAGTGGGGGTTTCTGGAAATGAGAGATGTTGTGGTCAAGGTCACTGTGGTCTTGGAGCTTATATTTTGGAGGGAAAAGAGAGAAAAATGAACACAAAATAAATAAATAAATACAACTCGGTATTGATAAACACTCTGCAGAGAATTAAGACAAAGGTTGGTCCCAAAGTAGAGTAACTGGTTGATCAAGCAGAGGAAACAACAGTGTAGATAGAGGGCCTGAGGCAGGAAGGAGCCTGCTTGTTAGATAAACAAAAGGAATAGCGTGTTCCTCTGCCCCACACCTGGCCAGTTCTCCGTGCCCCACTGGTCATATTCATCAGTGCTCAGATCACAGTGGCTCTGAGTCCCCACCCCATGTATGTGTTGACTTGAACAGAATTCCAGCCTGTTCCAGAGGTTCTTCCCGGGGAGTGCTTACAGACCTGCAGCTTGGGTGCTGCTGGGCCGCTGTCCCCTGCTGGTGCGTCTGGAAATCCACGGATTGCTTGACCCATCTTACATTCAGGGCTGCCAAGTCCTCCCTGGTGATGGTCTCCCCCAGGACACAGGGGGGGCTGCTGAAGATTTAACGACACTGACGTTGAGCAAAATGCAGAGCTACTTGCAGAGAGACGAGTCGATGAGATGAGAGAGCGAGACCCTGGAGGGAGCCCAGCGGGAGCCCAGAGGGCTGCCCTGCCTTCGGAAAGCAGGTCATGTATGAGAGAGAGATCTGGGGCCATTATTAAAAAAAATTTTTTTTTTTTTTACAGAGTGCCTGCTCTATACTAGATTGATGTGAGGGGCTGGCAATTCCAGGGTAAATGAAAGTCTAGTCCTTACCCTCACCACTCATTGATCTCACAGTTTCGTGGGCCTTTAATACCACGGCAAGGCATCTGGATGTAATTCATAGAGCATCAGGAGGCATTTGAATCACCCAGGAGACTTTCTGTGGCAAGTTCTAGAGAACCTAACCCATGCTGGCTTGAACAATAAAGCGGGTTTATTGGTTCACCATAACTGAAAGGTTGAAAGGTGGAGAGGCTTCAGATGTGGTGTGGTCAGGGCTCCAGCTCCGTGTCTCTGTGATGCCCTTGGCTCCGTCCTCATCCCCATAGGCCAGCGCCTTCCTCAGGCACAGGTCATGGGATGGCTGCAGCAGACACACAGGCTGTGTTGTTTTTCACTCAAATCCTGGAGGGACAGAGTGAGAGCGAGAAGGAGAGCAGAAGGTTACTCCCCACAACGGCAAAAGATACTCAATGCTGGGCTTCTGACTAGTAGCCTCTCCTCACACCCCACCCGATTTCTGCAGCCCAATCTCTGTGACCAAGAGAATGCAAAGCCCAGATGACCAATTTCTGCAGCAGGGCCAATGGGGCCCCTGGGACTGGCTAATTAGCCTCTCTTCTGGAGCAGGGGTGGATGCTGCCCAAACCACAGCAGAAGGGATGCTGGGAAGTAGCAACAAAGCCTATTACCACGGAAGATGTCAAGCAGAAGGTTAATATAACCTGATGTACATTTTTATACAGATCACTCTGAACTGGAAGAGTGAAAAAGAGGAAGCAGGAAGGACCATGAGGAGCTACTGCTCCAAAGAGAGATGGTGGGGGGTGGGACCGAGGGAAGGCAGGGGAGACACAGCAAAAAAGGACACATTTGAATCCCCTTTCTATCATTTAGCAGCTGAGTGAAAATGGCGTGTGCCATTACTTTCCTATGTCATTTCCCAAATTTATATGGTTATATAATTCTTAGCTTTATTACTACTCTTAACATGGTTGTCATTTTTAGCTTTCAGGATTTGAGAAATCCATTAAATGTGTCTACCACAATTTAGCCCCTCAACAAATGGCTTTATTATTGTTAGCGTCCAAACTCCTTCGTGTGACATACAATCCCTTTATGTTTTGGACTCAAGTAACTCTGGGTGGGGGAGGGAGAGTCTCCTGTGTTCAGCTGATACTTGTGGTCTTCCCATCATATGATGGCACTTCCCAAAATGGGAAAAAGGTAGATAGCCAGTTATACAACTTCTTTTTTTTGTTCCCAGGGATTTTGTCCCTGGCCCTATCAGTCAGTGTCCACATCTTGAACAGCGAAAGAAGTTGTTTGTCATGTTTTTAGTTCACAAATATTGACAAAAGAATGAGGGTTGACTCAACACATTTTAATGAGTAACGACCAAGCCAGCTTGCTCAAATTTCCAGAAATTTTCTCCTGAACTGAGCTGCAGTGTGCTTTTTGCCACTCCCTGAAGCCAGTGTCCCGGGCCCAGGAAAGCCCCCTGCTTATCACTGTCACTCCAGAATGTTTGCTCCAGAATCAATGGGTTGAGTGTTTCCCTGAAAATAAAAATTTTGCACAATACAAATAAAGTCTTAGTCTGCAAGGGAGATGTGAATTCCCCGTGGAAATTGAGTCCACACTTAATAGGGGGGCTGTAGGCTTTGTGGGGGGTGGGGTGGCTGGTGGGGGGAAATGGATTGGGGTGGAGAGGTACGACACTCCCTGCTTTTAGGTAAGTTTTACCTGGTGGGCACCTGTGACTTTGGGGATTAGAAAGACTTGGGTTTTAATCTCATCTCTGTCATTGATTACCCATGAGATTGTTATTCATTCAAAACAAGCCAGATACTGGGGATAAAAACTACAAAACCTACTCCTAAGACATGCCTATCCAACAATGGATACAGAGAAGTAGATTTCAAAAGAGTATGGTAGTGGGGGGAAATGGCAGTAGTGGGTATGGGAGTGCAGGGGGGGCACTAAATCCCATTTTGCTGTGGCATTTGGGGGACGGCATCATGGAAATCTTCCCAAAAGAAGCACAGGGGCACAGAGCAGTAGGAAGGAGGAGGCATTAGCTGGAGAAGTAGCTGGGCGGGGGGCCCAGGGGCTGTGTTCCAGGCAGAAGGAAGTGCACTCAGAGTTCTGGAGGCGAAAGTGAGATGGTGTGTGATGGGACAGTGGGGGCGGATGAGGCCGAGTGGGGGGCAGGGGTCAAATAATGAAGGCCCTGTGAGCCATTTTTGTTTCACTATATCTGAGGACAAGGGAGGGCGAGCTATTGAAGGGTTAGAGGCAGCAGAAAGGCACGGGCATGCAGACGTTTTAAAGCAGTTTTGGCTGATGTGTGAAGAATGGACTCAAGGGGAACAACACAGGAAGCTGGGACAAAAGTGCTGAGGTCATCCACAGTCTAGGTGAGAGATGATGGCAGCCTGGACGGAGACTGTGGAGTTGGAGAGTAAGAGTAATCCGTGGCATTGAGGGATATTTGGAATGTGGTTACTTGATCTGAGAGGAAGAATGAAATGTGATGTGCTAGACACTGGGATTGCTTCATCCTACTCCCGTAACACCCCTGTGAGGTAGGTGTGGCTCCCAGAGGTTAAGCAACTTGTCCACAACTAGGACGTGGCAGGGGCCCAGGTCAAACCCAGGTCCATCTGTCCTCCACAGCCCCTTGTTTTCCACCACTAGATTGTGCTGCTTTTCTAAGTTAAATATAATAGTTTATTGCTTACCATGCTTCAATTAAGGGCCATAGAAGTTACACTGATTCTGAAGGATTTAAGTAAAAGGACGTAATGCAGATGGAAGAAAGTTGGCGATTGATATATTTGGGAGTATCATGCTGTTCTCAACATCCACATCTGTGCAACGCCCACCCACCATCCTCACTGGGAGTTTAACTAGGTCAATTGCCATGTTTACTAGGAAGTCTTCCTGGGTAGACCTCCTTCCCCATCAGAATGGATGGCATTGGTTACCCTCCCTTCCTCGACTTTTTGCACGATTTCTCCCCTGCACTGGCCTGGAGGCTTCTTGGGGGCACAGACAGTGCTTTCGTCACTAGGATAGTCCGGGGCCTAGCTGAGGCGGTGTCCTTGTGAAATACTGGATGAACGAGTGAGGGCAAGAAGATCACCATTGTGATGACAGGCTCTGTTTGTCTTGGTAGTAAGTGTAAGTGAAGGCTTAGTTCATGTCCATCACACCAAATGCTTTGCCCTTCCTTGTGCCAAGTGTCGTCGCTTCTATGTCCTGCGAAATCATTCGTTGTGTTTTTGTCCCCTCTCTCCCTACGGAGCCAAGACTGCACAGCCGTGTCCCCTTCCTATGTGTTCAGTGGCGTTCTCCCTTGGCTGCTGTTCTCCTGGCTCTTTTGCACAAATTACATAGTCCTCCTGGCCTGGCTTTAATCACCGCAACCTTGAGTCCTCATCAGACTCTCTGCCCTATCGCAAACCAGTGCTTACAGGACGCTCTCATCCTCTGAAGAAATGGTATAATTTTCATAAACATGGGTCATTTCCCCCTTGCATCAATGTCAGATATGAAACCACCACTTAACAAAATGTACCAGGAATGAAGAATGTTTGAACAAAGGCTGAGGACAATGGTTTTATTTATTTTTTTGTCTTTCTGTGAAATTGCTCTCCTAAATAAAATATTCCTAATGCTTTATTTACTCAAGCGTGGGGTTTATTTTGGGAAAACTTTCCTGAACCTGAGTCTTCGGATGTGGTTCTTATCCTAGTCACATCCTGGGGAGTTGCTTTGTGACTGGTTTGAATGGGCTTGGCTTTTTCAGGGAGCCCCTGGCACTGAGGAAGAGGCAGGGACCAGAGGACGTCAACCCCGTGTTCACACAAAGACAGAGATGACAAACCATCGGCTTGGGTGGAAGTACCCCCCGCCCCCGCGAAAGGAAGAGCTGAATCCCCTGGACTCACACACTCCAGACAATGGCAGAAGTTAACCCAGCTCTGACTTTATCAGTTATCTCTTCCAGGGACTGAAGTGTCTCAGAGTTTCCAACATTTGAGTGATTTGTGAATATTAGGAATTCAGACACTGGGTGAGTAAAGCCACCAGTGCTGGGAATTTTCTCATTTCAGGAAATTTTGGTGTGAGCCATGCTGGAACCTGACCAGCAGGCGGACCAAAGGGGAGGAAGTCTAGACGGGCGGTGGGAACAGCACTGTGAGAACGGACCAGAAGGCAATACAAGGACTTGGCTCTTGTGTCAGACAGTTCTGTGTGGGATTCCTGCTTCCCTGAGCCTTAGTTTCTTCACTAGCAAAATGGGGATGATGATATCTGACTTGATGTTAATGAGAATTAAATTCAATAATGTCATGCCTGACACACAGTCAGGATATGGGACAGATGAGTTCCACTCAGTACCTATAGGCGGGAGGTGAACTGCAGGATCGCCCTGGTGAGGTTGGTCTAGTTTGAGGACAGATGGTGGTCAGTGGGCTATCTAAGCCAGACCTTGCAGTTCAAAGGACTGGGTCTGACTCTTAGAGGTAAGGGAAAGAGGCTGGCCAAGGTCAGGTGGGTTGTGGGGGTCGTTCGTAGTTTGGGCTTAGGGCGGGGCTTTAATCTGAACTTTGATTCATGAGGAAGCTATACAGCTCCAAGCACACCCCAGACAGTGTCACACAGAGCAGCGGTTCTCAAAGCGTGGTCTGAGGACCCTGGGGGAACCTGAGACACTTTCAGGGGTTCGTGGGATCGGTTATTTTCATACTATGAGGGAGATATTTGCCTTTTCGCTGAGTTGGTGTTTGAAGTGATGGTGCAAAAGCAACAGAGGGCCAGACTGCTGTGCTTCAGGGTGAGTCCAGGTGGGGTGCCCAGCCGTAGCGGTGGCCATCATGTGATTCACCACCCCACACGTGCAGAAAGTAAAAGCCAGTCTACTACTTAAGAATGTCCTCGATGAAGCAGTATAAACAGTCAAATACATTAAATTTCAATCCTGGGTATCTGCCTTTTTAATTTTTGTGTGATGAAATGCCAAATGCACTCAGAGCATTTCCACTAGACCCCAAAGGACAGGGACAGTGTTGAGGAAAAGCACTGGTGTGATTGTTGGAGGCGGGAGCAGGACCTTCTTTTTAATGGAACGTTATTTCCCTTGAAAGAACGACTGGCACACACACTACGGTTATTCAGACATGGATAGTTGGCAGATTTTAAATTTTTTCCCAAATAATGAAGCAGGGAGTGTCGCTTTAAGGAAAACAAGTGATGGTGTCCGCTGCGAATGGTAAAATTTGATTCCAAATGATTTAAGAATTTGGTAAAACTCGTATCTTTCACTATGAGCTGTCATGTTCATCACGAGTAGTCTTTAAAAAAAAACACAGCCTATGTTTGGGTGTAGTCATCAGACATTAAAAAGATTTGCAACCATGTGAAACATTGCCATTTTTACTAATTGTTATATAACTGTTTTTCATTAAAAAGTATGTTATTTAGATTAACATGTAATGAATTTACCATTGTTATTTTAAAGGAATTAATGAATGTTTTAAAATGTTCTAATTTCTATTTTAATTTCTAATGCAGTAACTATCACTAGATATTTCTAATTTCTATTTTAATTTCTATTCTAATTTCTATTTTAATTTCTAATGCAGTAACTATCACTAGATATGAGTCACCTAAAGGAAAGTTCTGTAGTATCTTCAGCCATTTTTAAGAGTGTAAAGAAGTTTCAGTTCAAATCTTGGTTCTGCTATTCTAGGCAAATTACTTCTCTGTGCCTCATCTGCCCACTCCCACAGAGATAATTTTAACTTACCTCATGAAGGTAGGCTGCGAGGACTGAAGAAAGCTTAACATATATGACTAAAACACCTTCTGTCATAACATAAGTGCTGTAGAAGTACTATAATAGTAATAGTCGCTATAACAGAGTTTTCCATTGTGTTGTTCTATGGCCCTGCTGGTTTTCCCCACCAGAATCTGGTTCATTTATCTCTACACCCTGGCACAAAGCTTAGAACCCACCAGGTGGTCATAAGATTTGGAGAATGAACGAATGAGAAGCTGGGAGGAGACAGGGCAGATCCCAGCTGGATTCCTGATAGAGAATTGAAATCATGAGTGAGGAAGCTCAAGGTCAAAGTGGTAAGAATGAGACTTCCAACAGGGGGAGGAGCCATGAACCAGACCTGAACTGAGGTGGGAGCACGTAGGGGTGAGAAACGAGAGTTTCAGATGTTTCCAGTCTTTTCCACTTTGGTAGCCTTCCAGGAGCTGCTGTCCGTTACAGGCCAGTGGGTGTACCAGGCTCTGTGGTGATACAGGGTGGGGACCGGCCCCACCTGCTGGTGGGGCTGGGTAACACTACTTGCCTGACTCCGCCTGGATTACGGGACAGGCTCCCTAACAATGGAGATCTTGATCTTGCTGCTGCATCGAGTGAGGAAGCAGATCAGAGAGGAAAGAATTTAGGGTAGAGCATTACATATGGGTTCCTCCTAATTTTTCAGACTCACATTTTACATGATTCAGTGTGTGTTTGACCATCTTGTCTTCGTCAGTTGTTATTCTGAGGTGATTTTGGATATGCAGGAAGGAAGGGAAAAATGTCATTCAGTGTCTACTCTGTGCCAGGCACTTCGTTTATGCTTCCCAATTTAATCCTCACAACAGGCTTGTGAAAAATACACTAGTGTTTTCATTTTGGATATGAGGAAACTGAGCCTCAGGGAATATAAGGAATATCTCCATGGGCACATGGCTAATCAGTGGCTTAGCTGGGATTTGAAGCCACGTCTGCGTGACTACCAAGTCCATACTCTTAAGAAAACACCCCAAATTTTATTGTATTTTTTATTATATAAGTAATGCATATGTGTGTCTAAAAAGGAGAAAATAGGGATAGTAAGTCAAAAAT
>PVKM010029736.1:0-17625 GCA_004027735.1 Carollia perspicillata | reverse complement strand
GTCAGATGGTGCAGTACAAAGTCCCATTGCACCAGAATAAAGTTCCAGGTGGGCTGGTGAGTCCTCCAGGGTGATCAGGATGGCAAGGTTGCAGGCCTTCTCAGGTCCATAGCACACTGGAGGGGTTTCAGCTTCATTCTGAAAGAGAGGCACACTTGGGAGAGAAAAGGAGACAGGGTTAGCAGTAATGTTCAGGGGGTTGGAATAGGAACTGCCGTTACGGGAGGCACAGAGGAAACAATTATTAATATCTTCAGGGGCAGTCAGGTTGAGCAGCCGGGCTCTATCTCTATCTCGTAGGAGTGTGAGCCAGGAGAAAGGCCTGGTCCGGGTGGAGCCGCCCAGGTCAGAAGCCAGAGATTCTTCCCGACTTTGAATTGAGCTGGTGCAGTTGTAAATCCTAACCAACTTGGGGTCTTGGGCACATAAGCTTTGAAGATCAATATGTCCCCAACTCTTTCAGAATGTCACAGATTTACATAGATTTTTCTTCGGACTCCAGTCTCCCAATCTTTGTTGTCAGGGTCCTATACAGGAATTCTCAGCTGTCCTTCCTGAGCTGTGTGGCAGCAACAATATATGTAAGGTCATCCATCACAGACCTCAGGCTTCCAGTCACAACCTTCATAGTCAGATTTAAAACACTGGTCTCTGGTCAGGCACACCGTGGGATTAGTCATTCACTACCCTTCAAGGCTTTTAAGACTGGAGGTGGGAATACTGAGGACTATCAGGCCTCTACATCCAGCTTCAGGGCAAGTCATGATATCTACAGTGTGTATTATATCCCTGCCTCTGGTGTAGGTTTCTTGAGTGGAGAACCTCCATTCATAGGGCATTTGCAGGGTCTGGCTGGCCTGTGCTAGGCCCACTATAAAGAGTAGGAACCAGAGCTCCATGCCTGAAACTTGGTGTGGGCCGGAACAATTACTTCTGCAGTGTGGGTCAGGCCTGGATGCCAACACTCACAGTGACTATTAGGCAAAGCAGATTATAGCAGTAAAAGTTAGAACCAAACACAGATACATTATTCCCAAGGCAATTTGTTCCATGGTGCTCCACTTGGGTGGGGTTACAGTCACCAGTCCAACCCCCAGGATTCTGGCAAAGGTGCCAATCAGGAACAGGTACCAGAAGGGACAATGGTCCATTCTTGGGAGGAGTTTCCTCCCCCAGCCAGCAACTTCTGGAGCTTCAGGACCTGGTTCAAGGTGGGTCTGGTTCCTTCTGCACTGGGGTCTGTGGTGGATTCAGGGGGTGACACCTGAAACTTTAAGGGCAGTTGGGGCGGTTAGTAGTACCAGGTGGGGACCTGTCATGTCGGCTGGAGAGGCTCCTTCTTCCAATTTTTTACTTATATATATTGTCCTGGCTGAAAGGAATGCGCTGGCCTCCCTCAGGGCTGGGGTTCCCGGTCTAGTCCGGCCTTATCTATGCTGTCTAAGGTCCGACCTAGCCTCTCTAGATACTGAGTCTGGTCTAGTTCCCCCCTTAGCCTCGAATTCTGTCCTTTTTTCTAACTTTATTTAAACATAATCTTCAGGCCTAATGGAATGTGCTGGCCCCCCTCTTGGCTGCATCCTGAATCATTCTTCCTTTTCAGATATACACCCACTTTATATTTATATAAAGGACAATGGACGAAAGTCTCAATCTTCTTGTAACTGCTTCCAGCTGGACATGGATGTCGTCTTACCTACCCTTGGGTCAGGGGCGCTATGAAAAGGTGGGGGGTACAGCACAGAGAAAGTTCTTCCTGTAAGGGAAGGACCTTACAGGATCCTAGCCAGTTGGCTGTCACCAGGAAGTCGCAAGTTTGGTGCCTAAAGGCTGGCATTACTGGACCATTGGCATCCTGGTCATATTCTGGAGGTGACAGATTAGGCAAGAACTGGGAGGCAAAATTAAATCATAATTACTGAATGACAAAGGCAGGGGCTTAAGCATGGCTTATCTGGAGGAAGGTGTGTAAGGCATGCTACATCTATCTAAAACTTTTGTGGCCCACTATACTTTACTCGGGCTGAGGGGAATATATTAGGATTTCTCTCCTTTCAGATTTCTGAGCCTTTTCTGTCCAAGCTATCAAGACAGAAAAGGAGAAAGTGAAGCCCACAGCCGGCCTGAATATTTTCCTAACTTAACTATTTAATTCAGTGAAGTTATTGAGTCTCAGAGGGCAATGATGAAGAGGAGCTCCTTAAGTGAGGTCTATATTGTAACTAATTACTCATAAGTATAGGCAGGTCATAGGCATACATCTTATGAGAACAGAGGAGCACACAGATTAATGTACACAACAGTCCCTAAATCAGTCTCTGTGCCTGTGAAACTGTCTTTTGGGAAGACATTCTATTGTAAGGTCTTTCTTGCAATGACATTTAACAATGGCAATTTGACAGGTCCCTTGCACCTGTAAGTTGTACATCTTTGGTGATATCATAAACTCAGTTTCAACTTTCAAATGAAAACAAACTTTCAAGAAAGTTAGCTGCACCATTCAGATGTCTAAAACTGAGCATTGTGATTTTCCTTGAATCATTATTTTTCTTCTTAAGATCACCCTCACTGTTATTACGGGGACTACTTTGAGTCTCACTTTTAATTTTACCTGTTCATTTGCATAAACACACCAAGAGCAGCCTGGATCTCTTATGATCTTTAAGTCTACTTTGCTGAAACTCACACAGGGAACTCTTAGATTAACTTCTCAGTCCTCCCCTCAGGGCACAGAAGCAGAGCCACACACCTTCCCTCTGGCTTCACCTGTACTAGTCGTTTCACTCAAGTCCTTGAGCCTCTATTGTGTTTACAGGCTCTTTTTTAGCCATCTTTCAGGAAAGCAACCTTCGTTCCCTCCCTAGAAAAATTGGCACGAACCTCATAACCAACCAAAGTACCAGGCTTCTCTTGTGGGCTTCCACTAGCTTCACAAGTCAATCCCAGTTCCCCAGGGCTTTCTGGTGATGACCAGAACCTATACAAGCCTCCTTCAGGTGTGACATTCCAGTCAAAGTCTTGGTTAACAAAACTATTATTAATGACTGGTCTTATTGGTTTTATGCAAGGAAACCTTATGTCATTACACACTTCTTCAGAATGCCAAATTCTGGAGGGATCAGGTAGGGAGAAAAATAAAAAGTATGATGGAAAATCTTTTTCCTTATTCACTTTCTTACAGAGTATGAAGTTTTAACCTTTTCTGGAATTCTCAATTTCTTTTTCAGAGCAGATACAGAGCAAAATCCAAAATGCAGAGTTCTAGAACAATACACAGGTAGAGGCATTCCCTTGCACCAAATGTGTCCAGTGGTGCCTTATGGAAACGTGTTCCTTCAGGCCCGGTCTCTTGGCAGAGTCATGCTCTTTGCCTCAGGCTTAAACACTCATCAGCCCCAAATGACCCTTCCTGGGTCCCAGGCGGCAAAGGTATTCTCCCTAACCAGCTATGGCGACCTTTCCTAGCTCTTCAATATAAGTTTCTGATCAGACCAGAACCAATGTGAGAAATTTGCCTTTTCCCATTACACAAGAAAACAAGTAGTTGAGGTTCTTATTACTCCAGGTTTAAAACTGTTATCTTTTATATATATTTCTGCTCATTTATATTTAACTATTCACTTAAAATTTTTGCAATATTTATAAACCTTTTATTCTTTTTTTTCTGATATTTACTAGGCTTCTCAGAACTTTTACTTCCACAGACCTTCTGCAACATTTACACACTTTCCATTCTTTCATATGTTTTTAATCCTGGTTCCTTTCCCACACTGGGAAGGACCACACTTAAACTCAGTATATGGCAGCCAAAGGTCCCTAGCTTTACAAACACTTGTATAACATAACAAACACTGTCACCCTGTGTCGGGATTCGCTGTCTCTTTCTGGAAGAGGAATTTCAAACTTTCCTCCGGAGTGCAGGTCTAATTTTTCCCTTTCTGTCTCAGCTGCAGCAGTAGGGCTTTTTTTTTTCCCCCCCACTGGCGTGGTGGTGGGCACCTGATGAGCCTCCTTTCTCTGCCTTAGAGTCCTTCTTCCTTTTGTTTTCTCTGAGCTAACTTTAAAAAAACCACTGTGGCCCGTTTTGCTTTCCCTGCTTCCCAGGCATTATAGACTTTAAATGCTATGTTCACTAGCTGGGAGGAGCTCATTCCCAGTCCTCCGTACTCAGCAGAGGGGGCCAGGCCCCTCCCACCTGTGAGGGGGTGGCCCTTTGGAGATGCGCCCCACCCTCAGGGGGCAGGGCGGAGGCACAGCGCAGGCATGCCTCCTATGAAGGTGCTGAGTGCTGTTTCAGCAGCCAGGGAGGCTTCAAGAGTTCTTTCCAACTGCGTGTGTGGGGGCACCGCAGAGCCACCCTCCACCCACTGGGGGTAGTGTACCAAGGCCCCAGGGCTCAGCGGGGGCCAGGCGCTGCTCACCACAGCTCCGGCTCTAGTGTCTGGAGCTAAGGAGGTCCCTCCCCGCTCAGCTGGTGCTGCAGGGAAGTGCAGCTGACTCGAGATCTGTTCCTTTCCCAAATCTTAATACAGGTTCCCTCTGGGGCTAGCCCACTCCGAAAATCGGCCACTCCGAGGAACAAAGTTTCCAACTGACCAGGTGTCATACTGGAGTCCTGTCCCCTGAACCAGTTAAAATTCCTTAGCATGCAGTGTAGGACAGTAGACTGTTTCCCACCCATGTTTCTCACCCGAAATCGGCACAGAAAAACAAAGGGAGGGTGTTTCCTTGAAGGGAAACCGCTCATGTCACAGACACATTTACACCAACATACACACACAGTCACACCGAAGTTTAAACTTTCCCTCCCCGGGTGAGGGTCCAGCGATCGGACTTCTTAGTCTCGATCCTGATTTCTGATTTGAGAGATGATCAGTCCTGGTCTCAGGTTGGTCCCCCGGAGGCACTCACTGATTCCGATGGCGCCTTCTGGTTGGCTTTGTCTGCTTTCCCCATGTGCCCAGGTCGAGCAGCCGAGGTCCGGGCTAAGGGGAACCCAGTTTATCGGGACCTGAAATCACCGGGGCTCGCGCTTCCCTGCAGTCACCGAGCTCGCCTCACCGACCCCGGCCACCTTCACCGGAGGCAAATGGCCTGCTAGTGTGAGTTGTTTCCCAGTCAGGGAACCAAATGTTGCGGAAAAATGAACTCTTACACGATCTGGGGTGACGGAGTAAGCCTTTATTACACGTGTGGACCCAGAGGAGACAGCTTCCAAATTCTGGGCACTGAGAAGGGGTCAGGTGGGTGGTTAAATACATTATAACACATTGGGGAGGGGAGAGATCTCGTGATACAAGCAGGAGATACGTAATTGTGAAAGCCAAGGACACAAGAAAGGAAGGGAAGTGGTCCAGGACCCAGGACAAAGGAACAGCAGGGGAGCATCCAGGGCCCGGGGCAGGATATCAACTAACTAGTCAACAGGTGATAGTCTGAAGCCGGGAAGCCAGTACGGAGCCATCAGGGGCTGATGCAGAGTGCCAGCTTCAGTTTCTATCTATAGTTTCTATCTATATTTTAAATTTCTACTACACTCCTACAATCAGTTACAACCTGCCAGCATCCCTGTATTCTCCCAAGTTTACTAGGCTGCCATAATGAGTCTGGGCAGATATGGACCAATATCCTGGAGCCATTCTTCTTCCAGCTCCCATGCAGGCGCTGTAACTCGGGGGACCTGCCCCCCACTACATCTTGGGGGGAAGTATCTTCCATCCCCCTGGCTTCAAGCATAGCCACAGCTATTTAACATATCCAATTGACCTGCCATAGGCCATAGATATGTTAAATGACCATGCCATGGATTAGCTACAAGGATGTGGCTGTACAAAACAGCCCTGCATGCCCTGCTCCATGTGTCCCTTCCCCCAACTCACACCTGTGGGGGAAGGGGTGAGGATATCTTATAAGTCTCTCCAATATTTCCTAGACACCTTGAGTTCTGGGCCCCATTCCAAATCCCTTTTGGGGGCCCCCCCTCTTGGCTGCACCCTGTATCAAAATGATTTATACAAAATTAATCACCATAAAAAACAAATTTATAATCCTATATCAATCACTCAATGGGTACTTAAAAAGGTTTCATGCTCTCTAAAAATAAATGCATCAACCTTTTCTCATTAAATCTAATAAAACAAAATAAATAAATTTAAAAAAATTAGATACTCATTCAAAATAATTTATTTGTGCAAGTGCTTGTTTTGTGTGCCTTTGGTCAGATTGTGTAAGAGACTATACTCTTTCTCAGGGCCTCTATGGGAGCCAAAATGGCTTCTTCATTTATCAATATTTGATTTTGACATTTGGAATCTGAGTAGTTACATAGAAACACCCATGACCTGGATTGCACATCCTTCCTCTGTTTATTAAGCCAGAATTTAAACAAAAAAAGAAAAGAAAAGAACCAGGAAAAAATACAGTAGTTAGTATTAAATTTTTACCTTTTGGACTTAGAAAACTGGTTTCAATAGATAAAGGTTAGAGAATATATATATAACTACTCTTTGTTTTTTAATAAAAATTTTGAACTTTGACACATACAAAAACATTTCAAGCATTTTACTTTATTTATTCCTATTTTTACCATATTAGGAGGAGACTGTAATTTTTGTACGCTGATAAACTATTGGGAGTTACATGATGATTTTTCCCCTTTGCTCCATTTTTTGTGACTTTACTATATCATGGTTTCTATGAATAACATTTTTGTGCAAGTTAATGTGATATAGTAAACTCTATATTGGGGTTCTGATAGTGCCTACATTTGGAGACTATTTCCAGCATGCATTTACAATAAAAACTTAGACCAGTTATTCACCCTTCCTAAATTCCAGAATTTTAATTTGAAAGGATAGAATCATAATGTAACTCCTGGATTTGATGTTATTTTTTAAGAGTACATACACATAAAGAGTATTGGATGCATATAGTATTATACATACCATAGATGCTTATTATTAAACAGAGTCAAGATATTTCAAGCTATTTTAAATACAAAGTATTTACTATTCTAAAACTGCAGTAGGTCCAGAGAAAAATGTTTTTTGCTGCTAGATCATTTTTCCTTTCAAGATAGTCCCAGAAGTAACTCTTCTTCATGGTGTACTAGTTGTGAATAACAATTTATCACCTGTCCTTATTCAAAGACTAGAGTACATAGAAGAATGCTCCTACTCTCCTTCTCCAAATGTCCACACCCTGATCCCTGGAACCTGGGAATATGTTGCATTGCATGGCAAAAGAGACTTTATAGATATAATCAAGATGATGGACCTCAGAATAGGTAAACTATTCAAAATTGCTCAGGTGCATTCAGCCTAATCACAAGAGGCCTTAAAAGAAGAGAATTCTCTCAGGCTAGAAGCAGATGCACACAGCTGAAAGGGAGACATGGACATTCCAAGTGTGCGCAGAATCTGAGGTACCACTATTGGCTCTCAGATTAGGGGTCACATGTACAAACATGGAAAAGGCCTCTAGGTGCTAAGAGCAGACCCAGCTGACAGCCATAAGAATCTCAGTCATACAACTGCAGAGACCTATACTCTGCACACCCTGAAAAACTGTGGAAGGAGATTCCTCCCCAGAGCCTTTGATAAAAAACAGCAAGCCAACACTTGGACTGTGGGCTTACGAGACCCAGAGCAGAGAAACCAGCCAACCTGGATATCTGACCTACAGACCTGTGATATAAAAATGTGTGTTGCTTTAAGCCACTACCTTGTGGCAAATGATATAGCAACAGTAGAAAACTAATAAAGAGAGGAGCCTAACTAACCCAGGATTAACCAGAAGGCACTGCCTGCCCCAGTAGCTAGGGCTCAAAAGCACATCAAACGGCTACCTCACCCACAATCAACAGACAATAAGCAAACAAGCTGAAAAAGGAGTGTTTGTAGAGAACACACTTAAGAAAATTAAAACCTGTAGAGAAATAGTGTTCCGTTTGCACAGTGGAGCCCACATGACTTACACAAAAAGTTTGGGATCATCACGGAATAATGAAAGTCCTCTTTTACGAGTGTCAAGGCTATTCTGAATAAAGGTGCAGCTTTCCTGTATACTCCGGAGAGATTTTAAACCAGCCTCTTACTGCCTGAATCAATCTTCACAGTATCCCTGCATTTTGTAAATGATGTATTGGGCTTCACTGCAGGGCCAGATGTTGATGTGGACTTTTATTTGTTGGACAGGAGATTACAGAGAACTCCCAATGTAAAAGTGTCCACTCTGGATTTCATTAGGGAACAAATGAACTATGGACAGTCCTGGGGTTTAAACAGGGACCTAGGCTCAAAGCACAGCTGTTTCTTTATACTTCCAGGTTAGAAAAAAAAAAGTGCTGCTCGAAATTGACCAGGTCCTGTCTACCCCCTACCGGTCTTCAAGCTGCCCTTTGAATTCAGCTGGTCCCCAGCTGTTTCCGCATCCTGCCACCCTCACCAGCCTCACTCAAAACCCATCTCACATAGTAGAGATTAAGACTAAGAAAGACAGTGGAGCTCCTCTGTCCATTTCAATCACAGTTAATGTATCTTTGTTTACCCTGGTAAGGACCCAAAAACTCCAGTTGTAGAATGGATTACATTTGTGAAACCATTTTACCTGATTTGGCAACTTGTTTTCCTGTCTCCCACAGTGGATTGACTCAAACTTTCATTCACAGGATTGTCTGGGGCATTTTTTGTTCTTTTGTTTATAGGTATGAATCACTGTGGGGAAAGGACTCATTTTTTATTCCTACCTCAGCGATCATCTAACTGCCCTGCCCTGGGTAATACACAAAGTGTACTATACAAAGAAGCACTTTAGTTTTACTCATTCTAAATTTATTGCCTTTTTAAATTTCAAAGTATTGTTTGCTCAATGTATTATGCATGGTTTCACTTTTGGCAGTCTGAATGTCTACCAGGACATGCGTCCAAAATCCAGTCCTGTTGATAATCGATAAACAAGAATAGCCTTTGCTAGAGCCATTAGTGTCTGCATTTTATTCTTTCTCAGCAACCTACTCCTAAAAAAGACAGAGTGAGTGAAACCTTTAACTAATGCAGGGCCAATAAACCATGGGTGTTATTGTCCATCCTTTTACCTCTGTGTTATAAACTTTTATTTTTAATCAAACATTTCAAAAACTTTTTCTTTTCTACAGAGATCAATACCTTCTTATATGACTGTCAAATCATGAGTTTATATTTTCCAAAGTCCTCAAAGAGTTTTGCCAGAATTTCTCTATCCGATTTCCTCTAGAATTTCTCTATCCGCTTTCCTCTTATCTTGAAATCTAGAACAGGGCTTGCTTGTGAATTCCTTGGGGATGATGTCAAGATTCAGATTCTGATTCAGTAGATCTGGTATAAAGCCTGAAAGTCTGCATTCCTAACACACTCTTGGGAGAGGCCCACACTCCTGTTCAAGGTTGCATTTTGGGAAGTGAGGCTCTAATATGTGTGTTAGGAGCACCAAGTGTAGACTCAGGACAATTAGGTTCTGTCACTCACCAGTAGGGTGACCTTGGGTGTATCAGATACCTTTCCTCTGTCCTAGTTTATTCATATGTATTAATACCTATCTAAAATTTTTACAGTTAGGATAGCATGAAATAATATATATAAAGTACCTAGCAACATACCTAAGCCATAGAAAACATTCAATAATGGTCAGTTTTAATTACTTCATTGTTTCTTGTATCACTCACCCACCTATTCTTGCACAGACAATTTTTTATTTCTTTACTCAAAAGAGCAACAAGACAGGAAACATTGTCAAGGGTCTGTGTAGAGAGGAACCTGGGCAGTGTCTGTAACTAGATAATTCTGGAGCAATCGGAGTCTAGGCAGTGGGAATCTCGTTCTTTTTGTCCAAAGGGAGGTGAGCAGAGCTGATGGGGACATTAGGAAAAGGGACATAAGTAAATAATATCCAGTTCTTATAATGGAGATAAGCAAAGTCTGTGTCTAGAGAGACATCTCTTCTAGACTATTGTTTACGGGCAGGTGAGTTCCAGGATTCTTGTCACATCAAGGCCACCTAGAGACAGACTAAACTGGTCCAGCAGTGCTCTTCCGAGATCAACATTGTGGAAGGACTACCGCCAACCCACAGATGCATCATGTAATATTCTATATTTGTCTGGCTCTCTGTTATTAATTATGAGCTTGTATACATTATTTCTTGCTTCATTCTTAGTATCCCTTGTGAGAGAATAGGCACTGTTTCAATTTTCATGGACAACGACAATGAGATTTAGGGCATCCTCAAAACCTCCAGTGGCAGAGCTGGTCACTCTCAGAGCTTCGGCCTCTAAGTCCAAGGTGCTCCATTCCCTCTCCTGCTTAGAGAAATGGAAACATCTCAGAACTAGAATTTAATGCTCAAAGATCACCATGGATTAGTTTATAGTGAAAAATTCTTCTCTATGACTTTGTCTATGTGAAGCATATTTACATGCCCCAACCTCTCTCAAAACAGGAGGGGAAAAAAGCAATAAGGAAAGTGAAATGAATGTTAATGAAAATTATGGGCAAAGGGGTTATGGAAAACCATGGATTGTCAAAGTGTAACAGGGTGCCGCCAAGGGGGGCCCCAAATAGGGATTCGTAATGGGGTCTAGAACTGAGAGCGTCCAGGAAATATTAGAAAAAAATATATATCGGATGTCCTCATCCCCACCAGTCTGAGCTGGGAGATAGGACACATGGAGCAGGGCAATTGAGAACTGTTTTGTATAGCAACAGCTTTGCAGCTAACCTCTGGCATGGTCATTTAACATATTTATAACCTTTAACTGGTTTCATGGATATGTTAAATATCCATGCTTTGGCCATGCTTTGAGCCAGGTAGATGGAAGTGACTTCCACCCCAGATGTAACTGGGAGGCAACTCCACTTGGTTACAGTGCCTGTGTGAGAGCTTGGAGATGATTTGCTCCATGCCATGGGGCCACGCCTACCCAGACTTACTATGGCAGTCCAGGAAAGCTAGAAGAATACAGGAATGCTGGCAGGTGATTGTGGGAGGAGTCAGAAATGAGGCTGCAGAGGAAGACTGGTGGTGGGATTTAAACCCAGGCATGGCAGCCAGGCCTGATGGGGACCATGTGGCATTGGAGGAAGTGGTGACCCTGAGTCTTTGAAGTAGGGTTGGGACCATGCAGATTTGGAGTGCTCCCTTTTGCCACATGACTTTTAGAGAGCAAGAGAGACTTTGCCTGGAAGAAAAGGGGTGAAAGGACTCTTGCTGGTGGGCCATAGAAAGTGCTATATGGTTTTGGATTAACTGGAGATCACAGTGGCAACACAGCTGATGGTGCCAGCAACCTGAGTCATGGACTTCTACTTCTGTTCCTGAGGTATGGTACCCCAGACTGGGCAGAGGGAGAGGGAAGGACTGTGTGCATCTGTGGATGTTCTAAAGAACTTTAGTATTTTAATGAAGACATTAAGTCATTACTCTTCAGTCTGTATAACTT
Organism: Carollia perspicillata; assembly: GCA_004027735.1. NCBI lineage: Eukaryota > Metazoa > Chordata > Mammalia > Chiroptera > Phyllostomidae > Carollia > Carollia perspicillata. The sequence continues at coordinate 6,152 of PVKM010029736.1, read as the reverse complement.
TTAAATAATAGTTCCTTTCCTTTTCACCAATCTCTGGCACTGAGAGACATCTTTCTCCTGGTGGCAGGCAAGGTGAACCAAGTATGGGCTGGCGGGGGAACCCCCAGAGAAAAATGGGGGTCTTTTCAGTAATAGTATATTGTTCACCCTCCACCCCAGGTCTGTTCTGTAACAAAAGCACTAACATAACTTTTTTCTTTTTCTTTTTTTTTTATGCAAGTGAAAGGAAGAGAAATGGATAGCAAAGAACAGATAGCAAAGACACAGTGTGATCCCTCATAACACGCATCTCTTTCTTCTTGCCTTTTCTTCCTGTACTTAACAAATTTATTTCTTATTATCACCTCATAGAGAAAGACACTTTTAGAGTTGGAGAGTGGTTCAGAGATCATCTCTGTACAATGATGCATTTTCCATAGGGGTGGAGGGGTCTGATGAAGACATCCATGACAACCTCATCCCTCCATTCCCAGTCCATCTCTTTCCATTACAGAAAACTCTTCCCCTCCTGTTGTTTCACTTCATTCTCAAGGGCAGGATTAGACACCACCCCAGTGAAAAACAGCAATGTGTCTATTTAATTACTTCAGTAGTGGAATGTGTTAGCTATTGCTTTTGCTTCTTGTCTGTTGAACAATATTTCTCCACTCAGTCCTCTAGAAAATTAATTTTGAGTGCAGAAAGGGACATGCTGCTCTGCCTGGAGCAATTACAGCATTGCATAGTGTTCTTATTAGATTGCACATAAATTAAGTGACCTAAATTAGCCAATTAGATTCTTTCACTAAGACTGATATAAGCAAAATGGGAGACAAAGAACTGCAAGAGTGAAGAATCAAGATATGAAGGAAGAATGTGAGTTGGAGGTAGAGCCTCATTGAGTCATTCGTGTCCATGGGTCCAGGACTACCTGAGACCACTGCCACCTCTTGGGTAGAGGGTACATTGATCACTTTAGTTGTGTTGCATTCCAATCACTTGCATCTAAGATTCCTAACTGATATGCTCTTGTATCGCCCAATGGCATTTGAAATAGCCACAGAAGTACCCAACATTCAAGTCTTTGTCAAAATTTCCAAATCTTCTGATAGTCAAGCTACGTTCAAAGAGTTCTCACTTAATATACCAACACTTGACTTGAGGCATTGCAGCAGCCTGTGAATTGGATCTCTTTTAATGTTCAAGAAACTCAAGAAATGACTTAATTTTTTAAATTACTTTTGGTTGATGAACACTCTTTGAAATTGACTCTGTGAAAAAGGCTGTGGTTCATATTTGGATATTTTAAATTTATGTGCCTTTTTTGGTTTTATTCTTGCAGTTTTGATTCTTTCTTTTTATGGAAAAAATGGAGATCACTTTAAAACTTTAAAACATTATATTTTAAAGTTTATTATGCATATTTGCATTGTTTCTCTATTACTCCAATTTTAATTTAAAAATAAAGAATCCTTCCTTTTGCTATGAATATCTTTATTGACTCGTTTCCCTCAATCTGAACAGGGACTTCCCTTACACATGATGTTCAGGCTTTAGTTTAGGACAACTCTTCGCATGCAAGGTTCTTTAGGAAAAGGAGGGGTATTTACAAATCAGGCCAGGCTCCAGCATTGAATCACTGTCTGGGAACCTGCCTGAAAAGCTGGCAGCTGGTCAGCCCATCTGCCTCTAGGATCTGACTACCTCCCTCTTCCTCCATTACTGAGAATCTCTTCCACCTGGCACACATCATCAGCCCTCCTCTGCAGTCCTCCTCTCTAGTCGCTGCTTCTAGAACCTCACTACCCTCACTGTTCATTACCTGACAACATAATATCTGTTCCCAGTCTTCTCCTGAAACTGCTATTGAGAGTCCCTGCTTCTTTCCTTAGGTCTCACTGCTTTTTAATTTTGCATGTTTGACACTTCTGACAGCATAGTACTCCCTGAATCTCTATTTTCTCCTTCACTATGTCCTATTTTTTTCTCTCATTCTCAAAAGGTGGTAGCTGTTTTCTAAGATTTTTTTCCTTTATCTCTGCTATTCTACTACTTCTGCCACATTGATACAGAATGTCCTCCTCTCCTCCATGGGCCCATACATTCATATTGCTGGTTATGAAATAATTAATACTAAAAACCACTCATTTCCATATTCATTCATTTAGATGTCTTAGTGAAAATGTTTTCTGTGTCAGATATTAAGATAGACACTTGGGGGGAAGACGGCCGCTGTGTAGGTGGGAGCTGACACCACTTGCTTATGCACCCAACTGGGACACTTATCCCATTTTCTGAAAATCCAAGTAAAGAGCTAACAAAATCTGAGCCGATACGAAGTTTGGAAGCCAAAGTATGCAGATGACCCTTCAAAATGGGCAGTAAGGGAGTTTTATAGGCCAACAGAAAGTTCCCTAGGCCTGGTGCCAGAGACTGCATCTGCGCTGGTATGTTGGAGGAGAGCTGGGTCAGTGATAGCAGCCTAGCGGTTCCCTCCCCTCCCAAGACAGGGAAATCACAGACCCTAGTCAGGAGAGATTTGAACTCATAAAGTCACTGGGGGAGAAAAGAGGCAGTTCACATGCACATAACTGGCAACACACCCAAGCTGGTGTGGTGGTCACTGGCAGGGACAGTGCCAGAGAATGGGGGGATCCTGGCAGCACCTGGAGCTGGGAGAAGAGGTGGGCCATGACTGGCCATGACTGAGATAGAGGAGTGTGTGGCAAGCAGGGCCGTGGCTCCCAGTGGCAGCTGCACCCACGGGCTTTTATTTTTAGAGCGGGGAAGGGAGGGAAAAAGGGTGAAAGAGAGGGAGAGAAACATCAATGTGTGGTTGGCTCTCACACGCCCCCTACTGGGGACCTGGCCTGAAACCCAGGAATGTGCCTTAAACTGGAAATCCAACCAGTGCCCCTGTGGCTTGCAGGCCAGTACTCAATTCACTGATCCATACCAGTCAGGGCCCACAGAGACTTTTTTCAAAAGGGGAACTGAGGAGTGCTGGGCAGGGACCTTGCGCACACAGCTGCTGGGCCAACAAGGAGGGAAGATTGTAGGTGGGTGCAATTTGCTCACACTCAGTGCACCTTGAGGACTCATCAAAGGGATGCCAAGAGAGGTGGTTTATCAGCGCCTGGCCGGCGCAACTGTGCAGAGTGAATAGTGCAGGCTGCACAGTGCTCTGAGGGCATGGATTGGAAAGGGGTTACATGTGATTATTGTAGCCCAGACTGAGCCCCTTTCCTTGCCGAAACCAATGGAAAGGGAAAACTGAGCCCAACCCCTTACTACCTGTAGGAGCAGGAAGAACTGAAAACTGGCTAGGTAGGCTTAACAACCAGCAGGGGGCTTTTTTTCTTTTTCTAAGAGTAAGACAGACTTGGAGTTGAGAGAAAGCCAGAGACGGATCCAGGAAGAAGTCAGAAGGCGAACAAGAACAGCTGAGACAAATTTCACCTTGCTCTTCATCAGAACTTATATTTTTAAAAAATTCTCTTCATTTTTTTTTAGTTTTGTTTGTGTGTTTTTGTTTTTTCTGTTTACTTTTTCGTTTGTTTATTTTGCTCCCTTTCATATCACATTTTAATTTTTCTTCTTTCACTTTACTTTATTCCTAATAACTTACTACTCTTGGTCTTTTACATTTTATTCCTTTTATTCAGATTGTATATTTTAAATCGTATTATTGTTATTCCAAGTCCCACACAGCATCCTTCCCTGGTGTTCATCCATTTCTCCATCTTCCTGAGATTTATTACTGTTGTAAACTTTATTTTCTCTCACTGCACCATGTTCCTATCCCTTACTCTCACTATGTCTTCTCCATCTAACCTCACATAAGCACTGTTTTGACTTAAGTCAGCTCACATGCTCTTTCTTCTCTTATAAGAGTCTTATTTGTTTTCCACCTTTTATAAACAGTGGCTAGTTGAATAAAATACCCCAGTTATTGCTGTACTTCTCTAACAGAACTCCTATTTGTTCACTATTCATTTATACTTTAAATCCCACAGAATACTCTTCCTGTCTTACTCCATTTTCCCTTCCCCCGCCCCCTATCATTTGAGTGAAGAATTTTATTTCATCACCCCCCCAACCTGGGCTTCATTCCTTACTCTTATTAATTTGCTTCCCCCATCCTCTCAAAATCATTTTTCTTTACTAGACATCTCATATTCAGTTTTCTCTTTTGTTTAATATTGTTATTCCTATTCCACCTGTATCAAACTTCAGTCCGCTATCATTGCCATCAAACCTGCTGTAGTTTTTCTGCAATTTTGCTCCCATTAGTCCAATACCTTTTCAATTTTACTTTAAACCTCACACTATACTCTTCCCTTTTCTTACCCCATTGTTCCCATTGTCCTTCCATGTTTTATTTATGTTTTAAATTTTGTTCTCTCCTTTTCTTCACCTTACTTCTATCCTTGCTGTTATCAATTCTCCTGTGTCTTCCCACAATAACATTTTCCCTTCTTTTAGTCATCTCATAGTCCTTTTGTCATATCTTATATTTGTAATCTCTCTTCATCTTTATTAATCTTTGCTCAACTGCAGTTGAGGTTGTTAATGTGGTAGGGGGGTTCTTTTTTCTGTTGTAGGTTTGGTTGTCTGGTAATACTGATTGTTAACAAATGTCCATACAACAGCATACAAGACAAAGTAGGAGTTGTGACTACCAGGAAGCCCCCTGAGGGGGAGAACCCATGAACAAAGAAGCCAGAAACAAGTAAAGGCCAACTACAATAATAATGTCTACAATAACAGAAGAAGGAGCAACCCTAGAACATCTAGACAAGGATATCAAAGAGACAGCACCACTGAGTCCCACAGGTCTACTACCATAGAAGTCCATCCCATCTAGACAGGCAGGCAAAACAGAGCACCCTGAGATCCTAACACAAACAAAAAGAGTCACCTAATAAAATGGGGGGAGAGAGAAAGAACCCTCAATCAAAAATAATGGAAGAATCCTCAGTAAAGGAGCTAAATGAGATTGAGGCAAGCAATCTATCAGACATAGAATTTAAAAAAATGGTTATAAGGATGCTCAGAGAACTCAGTGACAACTAAAAGGAACTGAGTGGGGACTACAACAGCGTACAAATAAAATAGAAACTATAAACAAGAACCCAGAAGAAATGAAGAATACAGTGTCTGAAAAAAAATAATACTCTGGAAGGAATTACAAGCAGGCTGGGTGAAGCTGAGGACTGAATCATTGAGCTGGAAGACAAGGTAGAAAGAAATACCCAAGTAGAGCAACAAAATGAAAAAAGACTCAATAAGTGTCAAATTAGGAATTGTCCTCTTGTGTTCACTATCAATATTGCTTCTTTTATTTTAGTTTACCATATTTTCTTCCATTTTAAGAGATAATACTCTTTATTTCTCAATATATCTTTTTTTAATTTTAAGGCTATGTTTGATTTGAAGATGACATGACATTAATTGTGATTAATAGCAATGGATATTTAGATCTCATTATTAAATTTAATTTACATTCTTTGTTTTTATATCAGTCACAAGAAAGAATTTACCTAGTTTATTATTATTTCAAATAAATGAATCATAAGCTTAGACTCCTAGAGAAATTAACTCTCAAAATTGATATCAGGTGTATAAATGATGGCTCAGAATTATGACTATTCATGCCTACTTGTTTATTAACTTTATCAGAAAATTTACTGTCATTATTTCCATCCACTATACTGTGCTTTCTCTTCTCACAATTCTTACTTCAATCTCAAATGAGGCAATTTATGATTATAAAAATTTGTAAATGTTTAGTCATATCTTGTTGGCATAAAATTATTTATTCAGTTGGAGGAATTCAAAAGCTCAATATGGTTAAGATTCTCATTAATATTATTATTATTTTTTTTGCCTTCAATTTTTTTTTAATTGTTTTTCAGTACAGTTTTCTGTCTTTTACTCCCATCCCAGACCACCCACCCAGTGCTCCCCACCTCCCTCCCCTTTCCATCCCCCTTAGTTTTTGTCCATGTGTCCTTTATACTTGTTCCTATAATCCCCTCCCTTTTACCCTGAAATTCCCTCCCCTCCCCACTCTGGAGACTGTCATCCCCTTTTCTATTTCAATGTCTTTGACTATATTTTGCTTGCTTGTTTGTTTAGCTGCTTAGGTTCCTGTTAAAGGTGAGATCATA
>PVKM010029735.1:0-17630 GCA_004027735.1 Carollia perspicillata | reverse complement strand
AGATCATCGTAGGTTCAATGCAGTCATAAGAAATGAAGGAAAATCTTGTGTACATTTTACCCAGTTTCCCCAAATGGTCACGTAATGCAAAACTATACTGCAACATCACAAGCAGGGTATTAAAATAAATGCAATCCAACAATTTTATTCAGAGTTCCCCAGTTTTAATTGTACTTACTTGTGTGTGTGTTTAGTTGACATAATTTGATCACCTGTGTTGGTTCATATGCCCATCACCACAGTCAAGGCACAGAACTACTATTCTATTACCACAAGGGTCCCTCAAATTGTGCTTTTATAACTATACCCATCTCCTTCTGTACCCCACCCCCATCTTTCTCCTTGAGGATAATAAATTGGTGAATCTCTAGGAAATTATACTAAGTGAAATAAGCCAATCCCAAAGTGTTACATACCATATGATTCTGTTTATATAACCTCCTTGAAATGACAAAATTTCAGAGATGGATAACAGGTTGGTGATTGCTAGGGGGTGTATATTCTCTTGAAAATAAAATACAGTTAAAAATTTTCAGGGCTCTTAAAGTTGTCCTATACATCAAATTAATTTTTTCATTCAATAAACATTTGGGGAAACCTTTTGTGTCCCTGACACTACTTAGATACTGGGAATGCTCAATTTCTGCCTCAGCAAACGCACTAAGATAGCAAGTGAGAAGCCTCTAAAATTGAACTGTATGTCAATCTCTTTGGTGGGAAAAAGTACCCACCGTGTATGAGAGGCTCCAAGAGAGATAGGATATGACTGAATAACAACAATAAAAACAAACAAACAAAAATGGAGGGGGTGATAAAGAGGTGCAATGGCGTTTCTGTAAGAAAAAAGTAAAGTTCTGTCTCCATTAAGTTGTGAGAAACGGAGGGAGTCTGGCATGAGAGTTAGGGATCTGAGAGAGTAAGCAGTTTAAGACGCAGCTGCAGACAGTGAATGATAAACCATGTGGCCTCTGGATTCCTGGAAGAGGGTAAAAAGTCCAATGGTGAACTTGAGCTCCTAGAGTTATGTTGGTATTTAGCTGATTATTGATAGGAAAGGGGAGCACAGGGGAATTGGACACTGAGCTTAATAAACTGGGGAGCATAAGCCTGCCTGCTTCACCGAAGCTGCGTGTTTCACACCCCAGGGGCTCATAGCAGTGTTCCGTTCAGAAGATTAACACTCCTCCCTTCCTCACCCCAACTGTTGGGTGACACAGGGGAGTATTGAACCGTAGAGGCCTGTCAGTCTAACTAGGAGGCCTGGACCCATCCAAAGTTGGCAAAAGCTTTGGAAGTTGATCGGTTCTTTTCAAAAAGCTCCTGGTTTGTTCCAAGCCCAAGTAAATATAATCCCAGGGGAATAAACAATCAATCAATCTCTCTCTCTCTCTCTCTCTCTCTCTCATTCTCTCTCTCTTGCTCAAGACAGACCCATGTGGTGCACTCACCTGTTCTCTCCATAGCCTTGTGGCCTTAGCAGCCATGTGACCTGTGGTCATGGGGACTCCACATGCAGGCTCCAGGCGGGAGCTCGAATCCTGCAACACAGCAATGGACTGCAGCTGGAAACACATGCTAAGCTACCTGGGTGCTAGACTGTACCGTACTTTAATATGGAGCAGAAACTCTGGGCAGTGGCCTTTACCCTGGCCCTACTGAAGACAGGATGGACTTTTCCCATGGCAGGACACACAGAGATGGAACGATGTGAAATCAGGAGAGGAACCCCCTTAGTTTTATATAATCAGTAAAGTTTACCACATAGCCCCACTCTCCTGTGCTGGTCTCAGGAAATTCTTTTCCTTGTGACACCACAAGAACTCATTTTCCACCAACAATACTAGGCAGTATACCACTAGTGATGGAGACGCCACAGTTCTGTTGGGCTGGAGGCTGCAACGGGGTTGAGGAGCCATGAGGTGCCAGCTCCAACCAACAGGCACAGGCTGTGTGCAAAAGGTAGCACAGAAAATAACTGAACAATAAAGCCCTTCAAAATGAGTCCTAAGAGTTTTAGAGAGCCCTAAAGAAACACCATGCAAAGTTCCAGGACGACCACTGGCCTACACTGGTAAACAGATATTTCACCAAGGTTTTGCATGCAGATCAAGGGGAAAGTGGGTAAGAATATTTAAGAATTCTCTGGGGCCATATGTAGGAAATGAGTTTCATCTCCTACACTGAAAACTACACTAAATGTTCTCTACTACTACTACTACAAAAAGAAAATGGTTGGGAAAAAAATGACTAAAAACTCTGTGAGAGAATTGTTACTGTTCCCATTCACAGGGAGAAAACTGGCTTAGGCAGACTCAGCAATTTGTCTGAGGTCACTTAGCAGCTGGTAATAGGTAGACGTAGGATCTAAATTCATCTGCCTGACACCAAATCCAACCCAACTCTCCCATCTCAGGCTTTTCAGTGAGTTAAACAGCGATGGGGTCTACCCCTGGAGGTAGAGAAGAGAAGGGGAATTTGGAAAGGTGACATTATTTTGGAATCTATAGAAACTGGAGGTTAAATTTTCTACTCCTGATTTTGTAAAGTGAAGTGAGCAATTTCCCTGGCTCTTGATTCATGAATAGAGATGGAAAATTTGACTACTGGATAGAACTCTACAAAATACCAGATGCTATATTTGAGCAGAACTGCTCTGGGTAAATAAATTACACTTAAAAATATGTACCAAACCTCAGTGAGGCCACAGCAGTTCTACAAGAAATGTTTCAAAACAAAAGTGCAAAAAATGAACCGCTAAGAGGCTCGTAAATATCCTTTCATATTTGATCATGATACAAGGTCAGAGTAGCGCAGATGTGGTAACTTTGGGGGAAGAGGTTAGTGAAGAAACACCAACAGAAATTGACAACCAGTCACTGGAGCAAATTTGGATATGTAGGGCCAACTCATCCTCCTTATCTAGGTCACAAGAATATCAAGAAAGACATTTTGCACACACAGCCTTGAGAGAATCATTCACCCTTGCACAAATCATAAAGCCTGCAGGATTTGAAAGTCAATGGAATTTTCTGGGATTCCAATGTATCCATTGAATTCCCTGAACAGGTGATGTTGAAATTAGTAATATTTAGGAAAAGTTTAAACAAGTTTAAGAGTGTGTATAAAACTACACAAAAAGAGCACACAAAGATGGCAATCATGCATGGAGATGTTGTTTTGCTTTGTTTTGTTTGTTTTGCTGCTTGTATATTTCTTAGGCCAGCTGTAACCACATAGGATTTTGGCCTCCTGGAGCTTTGGTGAATTATGTTTAGTGAGTATGAAACCCACTACAGCACAGGTCTTAATACAATACCAGCACTAGACACTATTTTGTTACCCATATTCCTAGTGCTTTGCCTTTCAAAGCAAACAATTCATTTTTTGATTTAACATAATGAAGGTCTTAATGTTTAATAAAAATACCACATTGTCAGTGAATCCTTTGGAGCTTAGACTAAAGGGTTTCCATATTCAGTTCTTAAACAAGAATTGAAGTTACAGGCTGAAGCAATTATAGTTTAGGAAAACAAACTTTGTTCAGTTGCTTCCTCTCGGAGTGTTCTGGTGTTTTCGGATGACTTCATGTGAAGCTTTTTCAGTCATTCAGTTAGAATCCCTTGAATGTTGGGGGTGTAGTCACATTTTCCAATTTGCTCTGTGGCAGTAAAAAAAAGTATTTTCTCTCAAGTTCTGATAAATTATACAGGGTCCAGCACAAATAATGCCTCTTTTTTATTATACAATCTTTTATTACAAAGTCATAAGTATGTAATTATGTAACATAACAACATCACACTCAAGCACACCATGTGACATTTTAGGTGAAATGTTCAAATTAAAACTATAAATTATCACACCCATATTATTACCCTACCAACCACACTTAAGCAGAAGTTACTTCTGCCAGACCCTGTACTTTAAAATACTGTATAGACTAGGGGTATATTATACATATGCAGTGTGTGTGTGCGTGTGTGTGTGTGTGTTTAGGCTGATCCATGGTTTCTGCATCTTTGCTTGGCATAAAAACAGGTAACATTATCGTAAAAAACTTCAAAAAAGCATTTTTAGATTAGAATGCTGAGTCAGAAATACTTCTAGGAGGTAATATTTTAAAGTAAAAATATAAACTATTCTTCTAAAGAAACCACTTAATAACTATTTAATATACATTTGTACATAGTTTTAGGGAAAGGTAAGTTTTTCCATAGTCATGATTCTAATACGTAATTGAGATGTGGGTTACCATATTCAGTATATCATTTACTATGATTTATAACCAAGACAAAAATGCCAAATGGCCCCACATTGCAAGGTCTGTTAAAAGAGCTAATCCAAAACAGTATCTCCTAGAGTAGAATCAAAGATATCATTGAAAAATTCAGCCTTTTATAGTATCCAGAATTATTTCGTATGTGGCTTCAAAAGTAGTGATAGATGGAAAACTAGAGTGCTTCTTCATGCAAAGATACATTTGTTATGATTTCATTGTATCTTAGATATATTTCAGCATAAATTAAGCCACTTATTTTGTATAGACGACTGTGTTGCTTATGCATCCAACATCAATATATTGTTATGAAAACTGTGGGCATTCCAGCTTTTAAAGTTACACTATATTGTTTATTTAGGGTATCTAAAGTGGTCATATTCATAGAAACAGAAAGTAGAATTGCAGTTTCCATGGGCTGGAGGGCCAGAGCAACTGGGCATTTTTGTTTAATGGGTTCAGAATTTCAGTCTATTAAGATGAAGAGTCCTAGAAATGGTGGTGGTGCTGGAGGCACGTAAGTGTGAACGTGCTTGATACTGCTGGACTGCACACTTAAAACGGTTGAAACGATAAGACTTATGTTAAAATACTATATGTTTCATACTCGGGTTTCTCTTCAGTCTGTATAAATCTTTCGCCTTTTTTAAATGTATCCAATGTGCCATGAAATCTGTGGTTATTTCCATTTAAACCATACTATTTTGCCCTTATGGGTATCTAAAAACTGAAACAAATACAACTATTAACAAATAAAAAAGTTTATATGTATAGCTAACCCACCAAAAAGCAGGTTAAAATGGGTTATGGTGACCCTAAAGCTGAGAACCCTCCCGAGTGGTTCCAAAGCTGATTTGCAGAAGCGGCAACAGAAACGCAGTTTCAGCTGGCTGCCACAAGGAAAGCCAGACTTGTGAGGCGGGTACTGGTGCAGAGGGAAAGAGGTTTATTCAGGTGCCCACCTGGGAGAACGGTGGACTCCCTGTGCCAAAAGGCCACCCCCCCCCCTTTCCTGCCCAAGCCTGTTCTTAGAGGAAGGAGAAAGGGAGGGCTTTTTAACCTATCCAATTATCTTGCTGGCTTTTGGTGCGCTTGGGTCAAACCCATTTACCTTGCTAGCTTTTGGTGCACTGGGGCCCTGTCCATTCATCTCTCTAGCTTTTGGTGCACCCAGTGTAAGAACCTCGCCCGGTACCATGCTGGCCAGTGTGGGAGACTCCCAGCATTCCCTGAGAGTGCCATGGTTACAGTGCCGATACTGAAGGGAGGAGCGTTTTTCCTCCAAAGACCTAGTCCTTCATCACAAACTTCAGCCTTCTCTCCCACTGAAACACTCAGTATCTCTGCACAGTCTGCTGTTTAAGGCACAGAACATGTTGTGTGGTAATCTCAAGGGCACTTCATCGTCTACTTCAGTTTGAGTGCAGGTACTCAACTCGGGTCACTAGGTCTTTCCTTCTGATCCATCGGACTTTCCGCAACAACTTGAGTAACGTGAGACAAAAGTTGAGACTCTGACACAAAAAACAGTGAGAAGAGGGAAAGGTCCGGGCCATGGACCTGGGTACTGGGCCTTTCCCTAACAAAAACGAGTCCAGCTGGCTCATTAGGCCAGCTGGCTCATTAGGCCAACACAAGCTGCAAAAAAAGAGAAGCTGGCTCATTAGGCCAACACGAGCTGCAAAAAAAGAGAAGCAGGGAATTCTGGAGTCTGCACAGACACCTAGGGTTCAGTCTGACAACTGGCCTGGCTCGGCATGAGAGGAACTGGTGGGAGGAGAGGAGTATATTGTCCTATAGCTTATCCCAACAGGCTGAATGAAGTTTGAGAGGTCTGAATGCATATTTTTGTGAACATTCTGAACAATAATTTTAAAACCATACCTGGGTAAGATATTTAATCTAGTATAGGTATCGGATTTGACACTTTTACTCTTGCTTTAATTATTCTACCCTTAACCCCCCCTCCCCACTGCTGTTCCTTAAAAGCTAGGCACATTGTAGACCATCTCTCTATAGGCTTGACTGTATAACCCAATATAAACATGCTAAAATATATTAAAATATCCCTATACCCTACTCCCAGACTTGGTCATCTTCCCCCCACCCCCACCCCAAACCTTTTCCTCCAAGTTTAAGTTATCTATTGCTTTATAAAAAGATACCAAGAAACTTAGCAACTTAATTATGTCTCAAGGTTCCATGGGCTGGCTGGTCTTCACTGGGCAGTCCCCACCTGCAGTTGTCTGGAGTCACTCATGTGGTGTGCTCATTGAGGTGCTCGGCTGGGGCTGGAACATGCAGGATAACTTCACTCACACCTCAGCTGGGGTGGCTGGAATGGTTGAGGCCTAAGTAGGTCTCTCTTTCTCTCTTCGTGTAGTTTCCCCACATTCAGTAAACTAGTCAGCATTTCATGGTGACTGGATCCCGAGACAGTGAAATGAAACTGCAAAGCCCAGAATCACACAGCATCACTTCCACAGTGTTTTATGGGTCAAAGTAAGTCCAGGGCCAGCCTGGGTTTAGGAGGAGGGAGTACAGACTCCACCTTTTTATGGTAAAGGTTGGCATGCATTTATAGGAATGGGAGGGATTGTTGGTGACCATATTTGCAGACAATCTACTACTTAATATACAGAAATCTGATGCCAAATTTCATATCCTACTTGTGAATGGGTCCGATGCAAATTCTAAGTCTTGTCCTGGCTGGTATAGCTCACTTGGAGCATCGTCTGTAAACCCAAAGGTCTCGGGCTCAATTTCCCACTCAGTGCACAATCTTGGGTTGTGGTTTTGGCCCTTGGTGGGGACACATATGAGAGGTCCCTGGTTGGGGTGCATAGGAGAGTCAACGGATGTCTGTCTGTCCGTCTCTCTCTCTCCAATCCTCTCTCCCTAAAAGAAAAAAAGGGGGGCGGTGGGAAGTCCTCCTGTGAGGGAAAAATAAATTAATAAATAATCAATAAACATATTCTTAAATGAGGATGAGGCTAAAAAAATTCTGAGGCTTTTCACTTTTCATCAAGTTTTCTATTTAGCAATATTAGATAATCCTTCGATGAGAAATCATGTAGTATGTTATCGTTTTATATAAAACTCTGCACCTATTGGAGAATGAATTTTCTTTTCAAATGCCCACAGGGCATAGGCTTTGAGGCTGGGTGGGCATGTCAGTTTGAATCTTGACTCTGCCAGATACTAGCAATAGCTAGCACCTTGGGCAACTTCCCTTTCAGTCTCATACTTTTCTCCTCTGTATTTATAGAGTTACTGTGACATTAAATATATGTAAAGTGCTTGGATGAGAGCCTGGTGTACTATAAATGTGCAGTAAATATTGGCTTTAAAATATAAATTATCAGTATCTATTATGTAACGCAGCAGCACCTGTTTTGAACTAAACCTCCTGGAGCTGCAAAGACATGGAGTGTTACTAAAGCTACTTCTTCACCCTGATTACTTCCATGGCCTCCCACACTTCTTGCCAAGTAGGTAGGTGAAACAACCGTTTGGTTACCAGGTGTTCTAAAAAAGCGATTTACCAACTTTTAAACATTGCTACCCATATTAAGAAATATAATTTACACTGTAACCCAGACACTCTCCCGCACCTAATACTTAACAAATGTTTCATGAAACAATACTTATCCTCCAGTTGTGTTATGAACTCTAATTTTTTTCCTACTTCGGTGGAACAACAACTGTTTCATTTCACTCACTATTACTAACTTAATTACCTACTGAAGAGTTCCAAGTTATATATTATGGTCATTGATGAATTAGGACAGTAAACACACTTCCAGCCCAGGAATTGTTTCAAGTGTGCCATTAAGAATGTCATACAAGGCCAATTCTGTTATGGAACAAAAAGCTCTTTCACAAATATGGCCTGACCTGCCTACTCAAGAGGCTTCACTAATTCTTTCACTGGGATAGGAGGAGCTAGAGGAGGTATGTGCAGAGTAAATGTGTTTTTTGATAAGAAACAAAGTGCTTTTTGGAGATAAATGGAGCTAGCCTAAAATTTCAACTTCACAACTTACTATACTGTATTTTGAAGCAAGTTATTTAAATTTAGTTTTGGAGTCTCGGTTTTTTTATTTCTTAAAGGATTACACAGACAGTATCTACTTTGGTCGTGTCGTGACCAGCGAATGAGAACACACACCCAAAGGCCCAACATGTGTCCAGCAAAACGGCACCAAGAAGGCTCTCAGAACGCATGCATTCGTTGCTTCCTTCCGGTACATGGAACACAAACTCCAAAATACACAGCTATTCTTCAGGTTCTGCATTTTATATTTCTAGAAGAAAAGCTAAGTTTTTCATTACTTACTATGTTCACACCCTATTATTTTTTAATGCCACTTAATTTCGACAACCACATATTGTCCTGGTATTCTACTTAATGATAGTTAACAGTTATTTATTTTTCTGCAATATGGATATGAATTACGAAACAATTTTTTATTCTAGGGTCAGGTTTTGTACAGTGGGCTTTGGATAGAGTACCTATTTATCAATACAATCGTGAAAAGAATGTGTGTAGAGGAGAAAAACATTTCCAACTGTTGTATTGCTAAATAATTGAAACAAAATAATGCAAAAGACAAGCACCAGTTTTTTCTTCAGTGTAATGTTTAAGGTTACCAGCATTCTAGTGCTGTGGCCAGGTGGTATTTTCACGATAGGTTAGCTAGCTCTTAAGGAGTGAAAAGTAACTAACATGGTAGGTTGTTATGGCCATCTCATACTCACTAGCCAGTAGACCCTTAGAATGGGCCTCGTTGTTTTAAAGTTTCTGCTGGAAGATCAGCATAGGAAAGTGCCCATGAATGGGTTGGGGGCGGGGAGAGAAGGGCGTGACACATTCTCCTTTCTCCCGCGGTGCAACCCAGCGCTGCCGCTGCCGTGGCTCCCACGTGGCAAATGCACACTGCGCAGCGCCGGACCTGGGCGGCGGACCTACTCACGGAAGCCCTCCTCGGCTCTCCGACCCTTCCCTCCGGCCTGTTTCGCTCGGTCCTCCACCACCAGGGGGCGGGCGCGGCATCCCGGTGGCAGGGGCCCATTGGTCGTGGCGGGAAGCAGGAGGAGGAGGCCCAGCGGCTAGCTGGCTTCCTCCGGCCACTCGCGGGGGTGAAGGGAAGCAGGAGGAGCTCGGAAGGAAGCCGAGAGACAAGCGGGAGGCGGCGGCGACTGCTCCCCTCGGCCTCCGGCTAGACTGACTGCTCGGAGGCCGGAAGCCGGGAGAGCTTGGCGGAGAGGCGGGCGGGAGGCCGGTGAGACGGTCGGGGAGGCGGACGGAGCCGGGCCCAGGGTGGGGAGGATAGAGGGAGGCTCTGGGTAGTCCGGAGCCCACCTTCACCTTCATCCTCTGCTGACCCCTCCACCGGGCCGGCTGCAGGACACACCCTGGTTCTCCCGGTGCGGTGCGTCTCGCCGGGGAGAGGACAAGGGCAGCACCAGGGCTCCCAGGGCTAGTAGAGCGCAGTTGGCTGGGGTCCGGGCTGCCGCCCCTGCGTGGTCATTCCCTCCTGGTGTACCCTCCGGGTCTCTCTGGAGGGCGGGGCTGCGCCTGTACCTTGGGTCGGGCTCTGCGTTGGGGCTGCCACCTGGGGCGTGCGATCCACCAAGGGTACCAGCTGGGAAATAAGGGCTGAGTGCTCCGAAGAGGCGGGGATGGAGTTCATGTTGCATTGGAATACTGTGGAGGACCGTCTTGGCTCACTTGTAGTGAAGTTTTAATGTCTCTTAAACTGGACGTACTTTCATTTTTAAAACTATTTAGCCCATTGTTGTTGGGTGTCATTGATGAATGGGCTGTTGGTTCTTTTTCCTTCACCCCATTTGTTGCCTGTCCCCACTGTTTGTACCATGTATGAGGATGAATGACCCTGGATCCAAACAGTATTAGGAATGGATTGACGATTTGATATTGATATATCCAGCTGTGATTTTTGTTTTTATTCTCTACCTTAAAAAAATGTTTTCTTATAATATGGAACCACTATTTAGTGGACAGAAGCTTTTCCTTGTTTCTTTTTACTTATCAAAAAATGTATGTATACATCAAGAAAGATGGCTGCTGTGGGATAAAAAATATGGATACTATAATACTAGATACTATTAGATTGCTTATTAGGAACTGTGCCAAGTGGTTTCATAGGCACATTTGTTTCTTACAACCCAAAGACTAGATCCTTTTATCTGTCGTTCCCAATTTTACAGAGAAAATATGAACTCCCCTGGCGGTAAATGCTCACAGTAGGTCCCAAATCCCTTGGCCACCTTGGGGGCATTAGTGGTATTCTATCACTTTTTTCAAGTTTGGGGAAACACAACTTACAGTCATGTGCCGCATAATGACGCTTCGGTCAGCTATGGACCCATGTCCCAGAAGAGTATGATGGAGCTGAAAACTTTCCTGTCGTCTAGTGACATCATACTGCGTGGCATTACTCACGTGCTTGAGGTGATGCTGGTGTAAACAGGCCTGTGCGGCCAGCAGTGTAAGAGTGGCGCACATACAGTTGGCCCATGAACAACCCGGTTAGGAGCTCCCATTCCCGCGCAGTTGAAAATCCAGGTGTGTACCTTGACTTCCACAGTCAGCATTCCCACCCTGGATTTCAGTAACTGTGGATTGAACAAAGTATCTTCACATTCCCAACCGCAGAATCCCAACTGTGGATCAAATATACTATTTCAGTCCATGTATATTGTTTCAATCCGCAGTTGGTTGAATACCCAGATGTGAAGGGTCGACTGTGTTTATTGAAAAAAAATCCACTTATAAGAGGACCCTCACATTTCAAACCCCCTGTTCAATGGTCAACTGTATTTATAGTACATACTATTGTATTTCATAGTGATAATAAATGACTGTGTTACTGGTTTACATATTTACTGTCCTATACTTTTTATCATTATTTTAGCATGTACTCTTACAACTTACTAAAAAAGGGTTTGCTGTAAAATAGTATGTCATACTATGCTTGCAGTGGCCTCGTGTATCTCATGCTTACCTCATCTCTCTTTTTAACATTGATTTTTAGAGAAAGAGAGGAAGGACAGAGAGGGGGAGAGAGTGAGAGCGAGAAACATCAGTTTGTTGTTCCACTTACTTGTGCATTCATTGGTTGCTTCTTGTAGGTGTCCTGACTGGAATCAAACCTGACCCTGATTGACCCTGGCCTGTTGGGCAATGCTCTAACCCACTAAGACCCAGCCAGGGCTCAACCTCATCTTTTTAAAAAAAATATTTTGTTTTAGATTTATTTATTCATTCATCTTTAGAGGAGAAGGGAAGGAGAGAGGGAGGGAAATATCAATGTATGGTTGCCTCTCGTGCGTCCCCTGCTGGGAACTGGCCCGCACCCCAGGCATGTGCCCTGACTGGGAATCAAACCACGTTTGTTTGGTTTGCAGGCCTGTGCTCAATCCACTGAGCTACACCAGCTAGGGCTCAACCTCATCTCTTGATTACATCATTTTATCTTGTGCTTCATTTGTTGGCTTGTGCAGTAACATGCTGCATAGCTTTGCAGCTTAGGGGTACTAGGCTGTATACCACGTAGCCGAGGTATACAGTAGGCCAGACCAGCTAGGTTTGTGGTAGGGTGCTCTGTGATGTTGGCACAGGGACAAAATCACATAATGACACATTTCTTAGAACATGTTCCCATCATTAAGAGGCACATGACTATTCACACAGGGTTTTGCAGAGTACCAAGAGGTCTCCATTTAACTGAGAAAATAAAAGTTAATAACTTAGGCCATTCAGCAAGAAATTGGCAGAGTCACTGTCCGGCTTTGGGCGTATTCACTGTACCTCTTTTAAAGGCTGCCCAGTCTCTGCCCAGAGTTCCATTTACTAATTAAGTCACATTTCTTTTCAATTTTATACAGGTGTTAGAAGCTTTGTTTTACAAATTCTGTGTAATGTTTTCTTGGCATATTAAAGACTAGTATTTTTTTTAAATAAAAAAGTTCAATGCGGTGATTCTCAACCTGCGAACCTTTCAGAATCATCCACAAATGAGGCTTTTTATTTATTTTTTAAAGTATAGTTGGTATACCATCTTACTTATATTGGGTATATTAGTTTTAGGTATGTAATAGTGTGACTTGATATTTTTCTAACTTACATATGATGACCCCACTAATTCTAGTATTCATCTGTCAGTGTGTGAACTTTTAAAAAAGGACACAGGCCAGGTTCCCCTCAAATTCCTAATGTGGGGGGGGGGGGGGCTTCTGTTTAAAAGAGAGGTAAATTGGCCCTGGCCAGATAGTTCAGGTGGTTAGAGTGTTGTCCTGATACACCAAGGTTGTAGGTTTGTTCCCTGGTTAGGGCATATGCAAGAATCAACCAATGAGTGCATGAGTGAGCAGAACAAGTTGATTTTTCTCTCTGTCTCCCTCTCTCTCTCTAAAACCAATAAATAAAATTAAAAAATAAATAAATAAAAGGGAGTTAAGAATAAAGTACTACTGAGTTAAAGTGACTTAAAAATAAACTCAATGGATGTTTTAACAGAATTTTAATGTAGATTGCTACCTTAAGCATTGTCAACTCATCACTCTCCATGATTAATGAAGATACATTAAAAAGGAAATCACAGTTGGGCTAAGAGACTGTGAAATGGAAACTAAAAAGAAGTAGTGTTCACTATTGGGGATCATGAGAGTCTGATATTTTCACCACATATTGTAGGTCTTAAATGGTGTCAGTATTTAAAAATTTTTATATTCATTTAAAAATGTGAGTGTGCCTACTGTGCGTCAGCAGTTATTGCTGGTACCCTGGCGGCTGTGAATAAGGCAGCCTGGGCCCTCACAAAGCTCCTTTACTTTGTCTGAGGCAGTAAGATTCTGTGTCTCTTCATTTTGTACTCATTTCCTGAAGCTGAAAGGTACAAGACCCAAGAAGCAAAAGATTTTGGTCTTAGATCTCACAAAAAATCTATCTAGCTCAGAGCTTAATACAATAGCAAAAATTTGTCTCAAAAAAATTATCTTGAACTTAGTCCTGAAGGATCCTTTTCTTGGGGATCAGATAGTCGGGACTTTAAACAGTACCTCTGCGTGTTGTTGTTTCATGAACAGGATTGGCCAAGCTATTTAATATCAGGCATGCCTTGTTCTCTTAATCTGATTGGGGAGATTGGGCAAAATTCTCAAGATCTTAAAACTTTAAAAGGTTTTATGATTGCCCAGGCTGGTGTGGCTCGTCTGGTTGGGAGTTCTCCTAGAAACCAAAGGTCACGGGCTCCATTCTGATCTGGACACTTGCCAGGGTTGAGGGTTCGGTCCCTAGTCAGGGCTTGTGCAAGAAGCAAGTGATTGATGTTCCTCTCTCACATGCATGTTTCTCCTACCCTCTCTCTGGAATCAATAAAAGAAAAATGAATAAGTGAGTAAATGTTTTATGATTTTTAGTCAGCCCCTAAAATATAGTCAGCTGAATTTCTTTTGGAGGAGGAAATTAAGTGTTCCATTGCCTCTGAATTTGCACAGCTCCATCAGTATTCTTGGTTGAAACTCTTCTTACATTACTTTCCTTTTCCTTATTTCTAACCAAATTTTTGCTTCTGTTCAGGATTTTTCTAGTTTTACTCTGTTGAATTTTTCTTTCTCCATTTCATTTTTTTAAAAATTAAATTTAACTCATGTAACATAAAATTTATCATTTACAATTCAGTGACATTTAGTACATTCATAGAGTTGTGCAATCACCAGTTCTGTTCAGTTGGAAAACATTTTCATCACTCCGCAAGGAAACCTCATGACCATTATCCCCCCAACCCTGCCACTTTCCTCTAGCCCCTGGCAACCACTAGTCCACTTTCTGTCTTTATGGGTTTACCTGTTCTGTATTTTTCATGTAAATGGAGTCATATAATGTGTGGTGCTTTGTGTCTGGGTTATTTCACTTAGCATTATTTTTACGGGTCACCCAGGTTGTGTGTCTGAGGACTTCCTTTTTATAGCTGAATAATACTCCGCTGTGGATACATGCTACGTTTTGTTTAGCCATTCATCCGTTGGTGAACCCTGGGGAGTTTTTGTGGGCTTGTGAGGAAAAGTTATGTGGCCATCCACAGCAGTGAGTCAGTTCCTAGATTTTCATCCTGAGTTCTACAAGGTTCGTAAAGGTAGTATCGTGGTATCAGGTGTATTTTTTTTTTTTTTTTTGTAAATAAGAATTGGTGAGCTGCCCTGGTCTCTTGGGCAAATGGAACCACTCTTCTCTATTTGTTCACATAGAAGATCTGAGTGGCAGGATTATGTTTGCTCTTGCAGTTCTTCGACTACTTAAAGCACTAAAGCGCGGTGGCTTTGTAGGGGAATTCTTAAACATTCATCCAGAATAGGCACCTGTAACTTCTCATATAATGTAAAATAGTTCCATGAGATGAAGGTAGTTACACTGTATGTAAATTTGTGCCTCTTTCTGTTCTCTTTTTTGTGGCAATGTATTAACTGGACACTTCTTTACCTTACTTATGTTCAACTTAGAGTTAAAATGTATTTAGTTTTATTTTTGCCAGTGTTGTTTGTAACATTTATTTCTGTCCTTTCATCTTCCTTCTCCTAGATGGATGGCACAGTGTCAGATTAAATTAGTTTATCTGAGAGCTGTTTAATCGCCAGCTGTAGAATTCTGAAGGAGCAGGTAGAACTACATGTCATTTTTGTCTTATCTTCTGTTTTGGAGATGTTTTGTGCTCTTGGTTACAGAAATCTATCACCATTTCATTTCTTTAACTGGATTATGACTTTTCAGGTAAAATTCTGCTTTGGTAGATGAAGAAAAACTGCAAGCAAACATCTGGGTAATTTTTATCTAACACTGCTGTAACCATAGCAAACAGGAGTTTTCTCAGCATCTTCTCTCCAGATTTATTTACTCAACTGAGGCCTCTCCCTCCTCACCCCCACAGGGGACCTGGCCCAGAGTCAGGCTCATTGCCATTCATTGTAAAGGAAAGAATGGAAGTTCTCATCATGGGAATTTTACCTTTGGGCTTTTTTGGCCTAGATCTGCCTCATTTTTTTTTTTAATTTCTCTAGATTTGTCTGTGTTTGGATTGATGTGGATCTGAAGTTCTCAAATCTGAGCTTGAGAGAGAATCAGCTGTGGAGCTTCCAAACCATGTGGGAGTTTTAATCCTTACTCCTAGGGATCTGGGCTGAGGATTCGTGTTGAAAAAAGCCCACAGTTGTGGGGTTCATGCTGTGGGTGACATTGCAGTTAGGGCTTCAAAAATCCAGATTTGATGTTTCATTGAATCTAAGATGTTGGTGAGGTACGCCGTATTTTATACACTAAGAAAAAAAAACGTAGGCCTAGCCCTGACTTCAGACATGGTAAATGAAGGGGGTAATGGGCACTGTAGAATCAGTAACATAGTGAACCGCAGGCCCCGCTTTGTTATGGTCAAAGGGTATTAGGAAGCATAGAAGCAATGAAATAAGAGAATTATAGTGCACCATTTCTTCAGACCTTTTACTATGTACATGTCTGTTTATGATAAACTTTAATATAAGGTGTCCTTGCTTGACATTTACTTGTAATGATGATTGCACTAGTGACTGTTGTAAAATGCCGTTCAGCAATATTGCAGGCTATAAGGCACTCCAGTTTGGCCGGTGTTATTTTTATCCTATCCATTTCCAGTCATTTATGGGTTGATGGTCTAGTTCAGAAGCCTTATTTCTAGTTTCTTTGTACTGTAGTGCGTTCCGTTTGTAATTCCAGCCCCCTGAAATACTTAATGGTACTTTGACATTGGGTGTGGCATGATCATTTTAGTTTTACCTTTATCATCCCCCTAGCCCTCATTCAGGCCAGCTAGCTATTTTATAAGCATATATAGCAGCCATCTACTGTCCTCTTTTGAGTAGTTTTAGGATATAGTGGTGATACTCAGGGTTAAGCACGGAATCCGTGTCAGAGTGAACCTGAACTCTGGTTACCAGCTGAAAAAGAGTGCTGTCGTGGCGTGTTGGGTATGGGAGGAGAGACATCTGGGGGTGAAAACAAACCTGCCCCGGTGAAGATTCAGTGAGGCACCGCCCTACCTGCCCATGGTGCTTCCATCCTTGCATCATCTTGGAAAGTGAAAATAACTTTGTCAAGAAAAAGTTGCTTAGCCGTATTAGCTTACAGAGGCAAAACAGAGCACCTGCCTATTTAGTTTTTAATCACTGGAAGTATATACACAGTTAAGTGCTTGTTGATCAACTGAAATATTTCAGAAATCTGGTAGCTCAAATTTCTGAAGAGGTAAGAACTTGAGGTGTCTAGCTAAATGACATTGATTGAGGGAGCTGTAACTGTGGAGTTCTTGATGCTGAGATGAGCAATGTTGAAATACTTCTGCTTCCAGAATTGTAGTGTGTGTGGTCAGGTTTGGTTATGACAAGAGCAAAATTCTGAGGCGTCCTAAATTGAATTACATCTGGCTGCTGGGTAGAAGGAGGAGATGAGAGAGGTTGATCAGTTAACAACTAGCTGCAGGACAATACCAACAGAAGACAGCTCATCCCTGACCATGTGTTGACACTTTGAATTAGCTGCCAGGGGGCTCTTTCCCCAGTCATCTAGACAGCATTGTCCAGCAGGCCACCACCAGGTGCCTGTTCTCCCTGCTTACAGGTGATCTGACTGTTGCCCACCACCAACCCTAAAGAACAAACACTTCGTCCTTAGGGACTCTGCACCTGTCCCAGAAGCAGCTGCACCTCACCCTCTCCCACCCGCTTCAGCTGTAGCCAGTGTAAGTTCTTTCAAAACGACTTCCATCTTCCTTCCCCAAACTGGTAGCGTAAAAGAGCCCCATCAGCTCCAGGATTGTGGGTATGTCTGCACCCAGTGCTGCTGGTATGGTCAGCAAAGCAAGTTCCTCTATTTAAAGAATATTTTTAAATTTAAATTTCATTGTTTATTCCTCTATCTCAAGTTGGCAAAATTACAACCCATGGGCTTTGTGTGACCCACAGCCAAGATTGGTTTTTACATTTTTAAGTGATTTTTTAAAAATCAAAGGAAGAACGATATTTTGTAATTTGACAATTTCATGAAATTGAAATTCAGTGTCCGTAAATAAAGTCTAATCACAACACACCTGGGCCCTGGGTTCGTGTGTGGTTTACGACTGCGTTCCAGCTGCAGTGCCGAGCGTGGCAGCTGCAGTAGAGACTGTGTGCTCCACAAAGCCTAAAATACTGACCACCTGGCTCCTTTATGGAAAAAGTTTGCCAATAGTTGCTCTATTTTATTCACATAAATAAAGGTATTGTTGGAAATGCGTGAGAAATAGAGGCAGGGGGAACCGGATGAACT
>PVKM010029734.1:0-17624 GCA_004027735.1 Carollia perspicillata | reverse complement strand
TTGGGAGTATATCTAGCAATATCAATGAAAATGGCTTATTTCTAATTGCATTAACTCTAATTTTACAAAAATATGAGGCCAATTCTCTGAATCTATCCCTGAGCATATGCCTTTATCAAAGCTAAGTATTGTTGTTCTTCATCAACAATATTTTTATTTTTGGTTGGTTAGCTTGAACTCAGGATCACAGTGTGATTTGGAGAGCAGGAAACACATATGAAATCATGACTTAGCATCTGAACTCAGAGATGTCCAGGAATTTTCTGCAAATTTCTAAGCAGAAGCTCTTCAGAGAGCAGACATTTGGGGTGGAAGAGCCACCAGGTGGATTTATCATTCCAGTCAGACTCACACTTTAGAATTTTTAATCTGTTTGAAGAAAAAAACACTTAATTTCCCTTCAGAATAAGTGCAGCATAAGAACCAGAGTGGATGAGAGCAAACATCTGAGTCCCAGACAGGAAGACAATTCCTGTAACTACGCAAAGTATAGTAGAACTGTCAAGAGAACATGGAATAAGGCATGGACATTGATAAATTACAAGTTCATTTATTAGAGAATGATAAAAATCATATAGACTTTAATCAAAATTAAACAGAAACTTTTTTATTTAGATAATTCAACAATTTTGTCCCAATAATTACAGAACTTCTGGATTTCACTATTATGAAAGTTTTTAAAAAAGAAACTTCAGGACTTTGCTAAGTACATCAAAAATGGTTAGTTATTATCCACTGTAACTTAATTAAAATTAATATTAATATTAATATCAATTTTTAAATGATATTATTTTGTGCTCTTTCTCCCTTTTTTCCTTCAATTAATAGGCATGTGTTCTTTCTTCAGTTTTAATACAGTGATCCTTAAACTTTGGAGGTCATAATCCCCCTTCAGGATATGATGAAATTTATTGACTTGTGGAGGGGGAAGTCTATGCAAAACTCATACCCCATTTTGCTTAAAAATGCAGGTGGTTCTTAGATCTGATAAAGTTTTCCTGCTAACATTAGTTTAACATCTCCTAACAAAGAATGTTTTACTCCTACAATTACTGCATATCAGGCACAGGCCTCGCATAGACAAATTGAAAGCAGGGAAATTAGAAGATGCTATATCCCTGGATCTGAGGAAATTATAGTACAGTTGAAGAGAATAGTGCTAGTTAATTTTCAAGGTAATTCTAGGTATCACTGGTTACATAATTTGTCAACCAGTGCAAAACAAAAATGCAAGAGCCTGGTTGAAAAGAGTAGGAAAATCATGCTTACAATGTTACTATAACTTAAAGCTCTTTGCTTACTTTGTGGTCTCTGGCCTGACAGAAATACTTTTCCATTGCTATTTCTCATTTCCCTTCCTTCTGTGCAGAGACAACCAGTGGGCATATGCAGGTGCCACAGGCAACCAGAGTGGCATGCTCCAGGCCACTTCTGATTGGTCTCCTCAGCGCACCATCAGACTTGTGTGCCACTGGACGCTTAAGCCAAATGTCTACATTCCCATGGTTCTATAGTGCCAACAAGGTAGATGAATACCTGTAATACTATTTCAGCTTTTGTGCCAGTGTGCTCTGGGTATTGTGGTCACCCATGTGAGTCACCTATTGTATGCACAGTGCCACTGACAGCCTGGATGTGGATGGCTGCAGTAGGGGTCCCTGGGCAGGCAAGAAGGGGGCCCACTGTGGCCTGGTGACCCACCATGATGGGGAAGCACGTGCTGAAAACCTGTCCTGGGGAAATAAAAGAAATGGGAGGGGGCTTGTATAAGCTGAGGCCCAAGTTCCTCCCATCGTACATACAATTGCCACTTTGGACTTCACTTAAGAAACACAGAGTTAAAGATAAAATTATTTAAATGTCCAGACAGTAGAGAGCATCAGAGTCTCTGAGTAACTGCCTATGGCTCACAGATCTAGTAACTGGGGAACCTAGATTCAAACCCATGTCTGCCTGTTCAAAAGCCAAGTCTTAAATACCAAGGTCATAGTGAGCTGATAATGACAGCTATCAGTCAGCACGGGACCATTCTAACAGCTGAAGCCCGTCTATTCACATATATTGGGGAATAGTGTTATACAGCAGAAGATCTCTTTGGGGGCAAGTCATGGCAAGAACCTGGAGGGAATGAAGATGAAAGGGAAGGCATCCTTGGGTACAAGTATTTGCACTCCTAGGGATGAGGATGGGAGGGGTTAGGGGGTAGTGAAATGCCTGGCATCTCAGAGACCTGAGACAAGCAGATTGGGAAGTGGGTAGAGAGGAG
The DNA here is from genome assembly GCA_004027735.1 of Carollia perspicillata. Classification (NCBI taxonomy): domain Eukaryota; kingdom Metazoa; phylum Chordata; class Mammalia; order Chiroptera; family Phyllostomidae; genus Carollia; species Carollia perspicillata. Next base: position 15,358 of record PVKM010029734.1, on the reverse strand, counting down.
AATAGACAGTTGTCTGAAGGCTCTTCTGGTGCACAAGCATGGAAAAAAAGAAAAATTGAGATTTGACCTAAGAAACCACAGGAAAACACTGGAAAATCACAAACCAAAATTTTTCTCTGAGGAATCAAGTCAACCATGGCTCACAACACAAGATCCAGATGTCTGAGGAACACACTAGAAGTTCAACCATGAAGCAAAAAAACAGGTGTTGGGGTACTTCAGGAAAAGAACCAAGTCTGGATAACGCATTACATTTGGAATGAAAGAAGAAAAAAAATCATACTCAGGGAAGGGTGGATGAAGTATTTAAAGGATTTTAAAAATATTTTTTAAAACACAAAAACTGTGAATCACTACTGAATATTCATTCTGATTTAATTTCTAAACTCACCTTACTGATACTGGCCTGACCTACACACTTTCTTTCCTGACTGTGATCTCCCCTTATTGATAAATATATCTGAATATTTCCTACAGCAATGGACTCCATTCTCTAACCAAGACTCCTTAGAGATAGTGAATGAGGAAGACAGTGAAGACACATACTTAAATACAATATCTGAGAATTCCCACAAAATTTACACTGACCTCCAGACACAGGAATACATTTTTGCTTTTTGTTGAACTTCATGGTTTTTCTTTTAATTTTTTTTTTTTGTAAGGGAGAAATGCATCAGGCTATTACTGGCATCACAAGTAAGTTGCCCAATCAGAGCAACTTCAGGATACACAGTCTCCACTTTTACCCTATGCCCATCCATTTAAGTACAGCAACATGGCCTCAAATAAAATATAAAGAACCTTAACTATGCCTTGAACCAACATTGCTCTGCATAGAATCTATTTAATTTTTTTAAAGTCAAGTTTAGGCATTTGCTGGATGTCTAATGTCTCTAACAAAGCCTTCTGGATCATTGCTAGTCAGTTCAATGAGTTCAGCATTGCCAAGGCAAATTTGCCCATTTCTGTGATTCCACAAAAGTTAGCTCTTTCTCAGGAAATATATGTCTACACTTGGAAGACTAGCTTACTTTAAAACAGAACTCTGCATTCCACAAAGCATGCTAAATACCTCTGATGAGCACGGCTGAAGCCCAATTATCCAGCTTGTTCTGGCCTCTGAACCAGGTTCCACAGCAAAGGGTTGGAGCTTAAAGTGTTAACCTCAAATGTTTCTCCTAAAATAGACAAATGTAGGCACTGCTCTTTATGAAGTTTAACTTACCATCCTTGTGCAAAGATATAAATACAAATACAGATAGATTAAGCTGAGGAAAAATCAAGGAAAAAACATGTTGCTTTAAAATTTTCTATGCAGATTTCAAAGGAAGAAAAAATTTAATATTGATGCATTAGTTTGCTTTATACTGCTGTAGCTGAGTATCATAGACTGAGCAGCTTAAACAACATAATTTTCTCACACTTCTGGAGAATGAATGTCCAGCCAGTATCAAGGTGTCAGCTGGGCTGATTTCTTATTAGAATTATCTTCTTGGTCATTTTCTTTCTGTGTTTTCTTATTGTCTTTATTTTGTATGTGCCTATTCCATAATTTTCTCTCTTTATAAGGACACAAGTCATAGTGGATTATGACCCACCTGAATGACCTCATTTAATCTTAATCATTTCTTTAAAGGCCCCATCACATCTGAGGTACCAACCATTAAGACTCCAATATATGAATTTGGGGGGTCATAATTCAGCCCATGACAGTTGTAACTTTACTTTATGAGACACAACTCCAAATGCAAGTTTAAGAGTCAATTCAGAGAATTGTTTGCATAGTTTCATAGTGAGTTTCAAACTCATGATTGATTTGACTTTGCATGGTGTCTCACTCAGAACTTAACATTGGTATCTGGAGAGGATAAAAGCAAAGATGATAACACTAGTCCACAAAAATTCTTTCTGACAGTCTTCCAGTGACAATGGAGGATTTATCCTGAAAGATGGGAAAATAAACTAAATGAATCTAAAGTAAAAAATTAAAGTCCGTACCTACAGGCCATTTGTTAATAGTTATTCTAGTTGTTACTTTGGGGATTTTGTTTTTTGAGAATTTGTTGTGAAAATCAATTATGGGAACTGACAAGGAGGCTAAGAGGCACAGAGCTACATAATTGAATCACATTTCAAAAAGTCATGTAGTTTGACTATATGTTAATCCTATATTATATAAATACATTACTTAGTCACAGTTTACAGATCTTTTTCCCCTTAAGACAAGAATTCTGTAACTTTTATGATAGATCTTAAAACATTTTTTCTCTGTGGGAGACAATCTGAGTCAAAACAATGTATGCCTTTTCTCCCCTTCAAATATTATAAAAAAATACTTTTTCTATATTGATAGCTAACATATCACACTTTAATCCTTCTAGACTTTTATTTGTGCCAAGTTGGAAACCTTTAAACATAGTTGGTAATAGTGGTGCAGGTGGGCTGACTTTGAACTGCTGTCCCACGCCCCTTGCTGTAACTTCTCCAACCTTGAAGCTAATGCTTAGGTTGCACAATACTGTTAAGATCCTAGGTGTTAGTAATAAAGCAGTCATAAATAATTCTTGTGTGTAGCTCTCTAGTTGTCATCAGTTTTAGACTCAATACAAAGCATATTACTATCTGTAAAACAATCTGTGGTAGGTCTGTGTGAGACAAGATTTTATAGCTATATCATAAACATATCTGAATAAAAACACATGGTTTCTTGATCATTAAAATTTTTCCAACTGAATGAGCCAAACTTCACAATACAGCAAAATTCAGTTTTTGCTTTGATACCTGTAATGAATGACTAAGTAATTACCAAAGGCCATGAATTTTAACAAAAGATTAACTATTTCCTAAAATTGTGCATGCTTACTGAAGCAATGAGTATGCCCAAAATAAAGCAAGCCCAGGTCGGTTTCTGGTGCCAAATCACTTCTTGATGATTATGAATATATTTTCTCCAAAAAGATAGTGATAACTACCTTGAAAATGAACCAAACTGAAAAATAAATAAAAGAATCTCAGGCTAGAAAAACATTAACCAAAATTATTTCCTGAAATTCCTCATTTTAACTCAGTATAATGAAAACTTTTTTCTTAGGACATTGAAAAGAATTTGACCATACAGAACACACACCTAACACAAACAAACGTTTCAGGTTTCTGACTAATGACCTGAGTTCTGTTTTCATTAAAGAGAACACAATGCACCTAGCAATTATTCATCATTCCTCAGAGTGGCATTTCTACTGATTTATTTGTTAAAAAAGCAACTTTGGGCAACAGAGCAAGATGAACTATGTAAAATTTATTTCTCAACACAGAGTGGTTGCAATGAAAATTTCACACTCTCTCACAATCCAACTATGCCCCATCCAATCCTGGAATTATGGACCCATAACAGCTATGACATAGAAAAGGTGCTATCCTTGTAATTTTATCTCTGCCCAAGGTCTTAGTAGCATTGCTCCCACACCCACCCTGCCCATAATCTAGCTTTGGCCACATAATTTCAGATTCAGAGAACCACTGGTAATAACCCAAAGGGTGCAATCATTGTTAGTCCCTTCAACTAAGTGTTTTTAATGTTACTTGGCTTATTCCAGGTTCTTAAATTATATCCACTCCAAGTGTGTTTTTCTGGCTGTGAGTGGCCTAGATGAGTACCCAGTTCTGCTCCATACACACAATCTGGCCACCGACAAAGGGCTGCTCTGCTGTGACTGAGAGAGATGGGGAGCTGTGCCTGGTCATAAGGAAAAAAGACAAGAGCTCGTTATTTCAGAATATTAAACACATCTCTAGATGGGAACTCAGTTTCTGGAGCATATTTATATTTCACTTAAAAAAATAAGCAAAAGACTTTGATAACACTACACATATGTACTCAGATACACACACGCAACAAAGAAGATGGATTAGCAAATCACTCTACATTTTAAGCAAATAAACTATATGAGGAAGGAACACATTATGCCCTTATTTCTAATCATCAGTAAATAGAACTGATTTTGGGTTCCAGCAGAATATTTTAAGTTTTTTATATCTATGTGGCCAAAATTTATAGTAGGATGAACAAATAAGTCATCCATTACCAATAACTTTTACATTTTGTGATTGATATAATAGTAGATATTAATATATGTTAACCTGGTATTATCCATCAGATACTGTTTTAAGTGATTTATTTAATCCACATGATAGCCCCATGAGATAGATGAAGATACCAAGGTTCAAAGAAATTATGTGACTAGTCCAAGGCCTCACAGCATGCAAGTAACTGACCTTAGGTTAGACCAGAAATTTTATTCTATTACCCAAACTGAGATCATACATTTAATATCTATTGCAGAATGCTTGGAAAACAGTAACTGTCAAATATATTTGCTACCAATCCTGTTGCTACAGTAGCAGGAAAATAAATCATTGCTCTACATTCAAATGACATTATTTTGGCCATATTTATGTGAAGAAGCAATATTTAACATGTCTCAGGTGAATAAATGTTGAACATGTTTTCTGATATAATTATCTTACCAGCCCCTAATTTACTAGGTTCCTAGTTTTGAAAATGCCCATCTGAAATTTTTAACCTTTAGATTAATACAATATTAAAATGGTTAAATTTATTAGAACTGGGGGAAGGGAAAACAAAAATGATTTCTTTACTAACTCAATGCACTCAAATTTTTTCATCTCTTTAAACTAAATTAGGCAATGGGGGGAGGGAGAAGATGGCGGCTTGGTAAGAGGGAGCAGATTCCACTTCCTCCTACATGCGGGAGAGAAACCAGGCTGATCTACGGAGGAACAGAGCAGACAGCCAACAATACCACGACATATATATGAAGATAGGAGATCAAAAATTGTAGCGGACATTGAATAAGCAGACAGTAAGGAGAATACTTTGGGAAAATAGAGACCTAGAAATCAGCACAGGGAGGCTACAAACCCAGCTCACGGCCAGTTGGGCTGACTGCAGGGAGCTGGGTCGTCCCTCCCTCCCTGGCTAGGCAGGGTTCAAGCAACACTGCCGGGAAGCCTGGATGCTTGAAATTTTAGAGAGCAATTTCAAGGATTGAGCTCCAAACACACGGGGGGCTGTAAGCACCCATGCAGAGACCTGAAAAGAGTGTGCGCCCCAGTGTTGTGACCAGAGGCAGCCCTGCCAGGCACACCCGCAACCCTGGGGGAGAGAGAGCTTTATGGAGTGCTGGAGACCAAGCCGCTATCCCGAGAGACAGTGTGCCTGCTAACTTGGAGAGTGCGCCTTTGGTGACTCCGACGGAGCCTGCACCTGGAAAATCCAGAGCGGGTGCCTGCTCATCCAAAGACAGCGAGAGGGCTCGGATAAACGCCGAATGGTCGCGGGTGTGTGTACGAGTACAGGCGCATGGTGAGAAAACTTGAGAGGGGGCGATAGACCTGGGCAGCCAGAGAAAACACAAGGCTCAGGTAAACCCAGAGCTTGCACGCACGACACCAGAAGACTGCTTGATAAACTCAGAGGGTCGTGCCTGTGGACGCAGACCTGGAGACCCAGGCACCCAGAGAGCACATCTGTGAACCGCCCTTCAGTCTGCTGCAGCCAGCAGGAACAGAAAAACCGAACTGACCAGTTTGAAACCATCAAGAGGGTTTCTTCCCCCCCACACACACTTTCTTTTTTTTTTCAGTTATATTTTATACTTTTTTCTGTTTTTGCTTATTTTTCTTTCTTTTTTAAAAGATTTTATTATTTATTTATCTTTAGATGGGAAGGGAAGGAAAGAGGGAGAGAGGGAAAGAAATATCAATGTATGGTTGCCTTTCTTGCCTCCCATGCTGGGAACTGGCCTGCAACTTAGGCATGTGCCCTGACTGGGAATCAAACCAGGACTCTTCTGTTCCCAGGCCTGCCCTCAATCCACTGAGCTACACCAGCCAGGGACTGCTTATTTTTATTTTTTCTTTGTTTCCCCTGGTGTGTAAGCATGTGTGTGTTTGTTTTATTTTTCCAAAGATTTTTTTTTATAATTTAATTTTTATTTTTTATGTCTTAATGCTTTTTGCCTCTCTTTCCTTATTTCTTGTTTTATTCCTTCTTGCTTTTGTTCCAATTCTATCTATTCTACCTTCCTTAGTCTGCTTTCTTTTTCTTTTTTCTTTTCTTTTTTTTAAATACGCACAAATGTGTTAAAGAAAATCAGAAGTGTGAAAAGATCAGAGTTGGTCCCAAAGAGGGGGCATCCCAACAGTTGAGACAGAAAAATTTCACTTTGCTATTACAAGGAACCTGCAAGATACTTCATATCTACATCATTATTTCTACCTTCTCCTTACATCTTCTATTTGAATAATATTTTGGTATTCCTCTTCCTTCTGTTTAGTCTTCTTTGTTTGGCTGAGCATATTGTATTGAGTGACAGGTTTCCCCTATTCTCCCAGTCATAGTGTATTGTTAATTTACTGTCCTTCACTTCACCTGTGTTACATTAGCACCCCACTGAAGGTCCGACACTCCTTTTTCTTGGTATCGAGATTCCATAGATTCTGTCATATGATTGTTGCTCTGATATTATTGTAAATAATAGCTGTTCCATACTATTTTAAATACTACACAACACCCCTCCGAGCTCCTAGCCCACTACATGGTTTTCTGAACTCTATTACTGTAGTGGTTAACTCTATTCTCTCAGTCATGATACCTATTTACTATCCTTTATTCTCACCTTACCTCAGGATCTGACATTTCACAACCTCACTGCTTTCTAGATCTAACTTGCAACCCTTCCATCCCCAACAAGAGACTTACATTCATTCCACCATTTCTAAAAGTGACTCGTTCGGTGATATATCACAGTTAATACTACACATAGCCAAAGAATTTCCTACCTCTTCTTTACTGGCTGCTACTGTAAATAACATAGAACACTCTCTTGCTGTCTTATACCATTTTGCCTTACCCCTCCAATGGATCACAAAGAATAAGAGGAAACAATGAACACTAGGATATCTGAAAAGACTGCACCACTAAACGTCACAGGCACTCTATCACAGAAGCTTACACCATAAAGGCAGAGAGCCAGATCAGATCAATTTGAGAAGCTAAGGCTAATAAGAAGAGTCTCACAAACAATGGGAAGACAAAGAAACAATCCCCAAATGAAAGAAAAGGAGGAAACACCAGAAAGAATGCTAAGTGAAATAGAGGCAACTCAACTATCAGATGTTGAGTTCAAAGCAATAGTCACCAGGAAGCTCCATGAGCTCACAACCAACTACCAGAAACTACCAGGAAGTTACAATGAACTCGCTGAAAACTATATCAATATGAAAAAGGAAATAGAAAATATCAACCAGGGCCAAGAGGAAATGAAGAATACAATATTGGAACAGAAGAACACAGTAGAAGGAATCAAAAGCAGGATAGATGAAGCAGAAGATCGGATCAGCAACCTGGAGAACAAAATAGAAAAAAACACCCAGAAAGAGCAGGAAAAGGAAAAGAGGCTCAGAAAAAAAATGTACAGGGATTAAGAGAAATACAAGACAATATGAAATGTAATAATATCTGAATAATAGGGATACCATAAGGAGAAGAAGAAGAAAAAGGGATAGAAAACCTATCTGAAAAAGGAATGATGGAAAACTTCTCTAATCTGATGAGAAAAAAAGTCACACAAATCCAAGAAACACAGAGTCCCAATCAAGAGAAACCCAAAGAGGCCCATTCCAAGACACATCATAATAAAAATGGCAAAATTCAAAGACAAAGAGAGAATTTTAAAGGCAGCAAAGGAGAAAAAGGAAATAACATACAAGGGAGCCCCAATAAGGTTAGCAACTCACTTCTCAATGGAAACGCTTCAAGCCAGAAGAGAGTGGCAAGAAATATTCCAAGTAATGAAAACTGAAGGACTACAACCAAGGATACTTTGCCCAGCAAGACTTTCAATCAAGACAGAAGGCCAAATGAGCTTTTCAGACAAAAGAAGTCTAAAAGAATACACCTCCACCAAACCTGCTCTGTGAGACATGCTAAAGGGTGTGCTTTAAGGAAAGGAAGGAAAAGAGAGACAGAGAGAGGAACACAGGTAAAAAGATGACAATGAATAAGAACCTATCAATAATAACCTTAAATGTAAATGGATCAAATGCTCCAAATAAAAGACATAGAATAGCTGAATGGATAAGAAAACATGACCCACACATATTCTGCCTACAAGAAACCCACCTTAGGACAAAAGATCTATACAAATTGAAAGTAAAGGGCTGGAAACAAATATTCCAAGCAAATGGACAGGAAAAAAAAGCTGGGGTAGCAGTACTCATATTATGAAAAATAGACTTCCAAAGAAGGGCCATTAAGAAAGACCCAGAAGGTCACTTCATAATACTAAAGAGAAGAATCCTCCAAAAAGACATAAACATTGTAAATATTTATGCACCCAATGTAGGAGCACCCAAATACATAAAGAAAATCTAAGAGGACTTCAAGAAGAATATTGACAGCAACATATAATAGTAGGAAATTTTAACATCCCACTGTCAAAAATGGACAGATCCTCCAGACAAAATATCAATAAAGATGCTGTGATATTGAAAAAGCCCTAGATGAAATGGTCTTAACTGATATATATAGAGCCCTTCATCCCAAAGAAGCTAAATACACATTCTTTTCAAATGCACATGAAACATTTTCAAAGATAGACCACATGATAAGACACAAAACAAGTCTCAAAAAAAATCAAGAAAATTGAAATCATACCAAGCATTTTCTCTGACCACAGGGGACTGAAATTAGAAACCAACCCGAAGGGAAAAAAAACCCCAAACACTCAAAATCATGGAGATTGAATAGCATGCTATTAAACAGTGAATGGGTCAAGAATGAAATTAGGGAAGAAATCAAAAAGTTTCTGGAAACAATTGTAAATGAACTCATGACAACCCAAACCTCATGGGACACAGCAAAGGCAGTCCTGAAAGGGAAGTTCATAGCAATACAGGCCTACCTAAAAAAGATAGAAACAATTCTGACAAACAACCTAACCCTTCACCTACAAGAACTCGAAGAACAACAACAAGACATCCCAGAGCTAGTAGAAAGAAGGAAATAACCAAGATGAGAGCAGAATTAAATGACATAGAGACAAAAAGCACAATTCTTAGGATCAATGAATCAAGGAGCTGGTCCTTTGAAAAGATAAATAAAATCAACAAGCCCTTAAGCAGGCTCATCAAGAAAAAAAGAGGCAGGACCCAAATAAATGCAATTAGAAATGAAAGAGGAGAGATTACAACTGACACCACAGAAATACAAAGAAATGAAAAAAATTACTATGAAGAACTATATGCCAAGAAATTTGAAAACCTAGGTGAAATGGACAAATTTCTAGAAAAATATAATCTTCCAAAACTCAGTGAAGAAGAAGCAGAAAGCCTGAACAGACCAATAATAGCAGATGAAATTGAAGCAGTAATAAAAAAAACTCTCGACACACAAAAGCCCTGGACCAGATGGTTTCACAGGAGAATTCTACAAAACATTTAAGGAAGAGCTAACCCCTATCCTTCACAGACTATTCAAAAAAATTCAAAAGGATGGAAGACTCCCAAACTCTTTTTATGAAGCCAGCATCATCCTAATCCAAAACCAGATAAAGATACAACAAAGACAGAAAACTTCAGGCCAATATCGCTGATGAACACAGACACTAAAATCCTCAACAAAATATTGGCAAACCGCATCCAACAATACATTAAAAAGATCACACACCATGACCAAGTGGGATTCATCCCAGGGATGCAAGTATAGTTCAACATTCACAAATCAGTAAATGTAATACATCACATAAACAAAAGCAAAGACAAAAATCACATGATCATATCAACAGATGCAGAAAAACCATTCGATAAGGTACAGCACCCATTTATGATGAAAACACTGAGCAAGGTGGGAATAAGGGGATCATTTCTCAACATAATGAAGGCCATATATGAGAGACCTACAGCCAACATCATACTCAATGGGAAAAATCTAAAATCTTTTTCACTAAGATCAGGAACAAGACAAGGTTGTCCACTTTCACCACTTCTATTCAATATAGTATTGGAAGTCCTAGCCACAGCAATCAGACAAAAAAAAAAAAGGAAATAAAAGGCATCCAAATTGGAAAAGAGGAAACAAAACTGTCATTATTTGCAGATGATATGATAGTGTACATAGAAAATTGTGTAGACTCCATCCAAAAACTGCTCAACTTAATAAATGAATTTGGCAAAACAGCGGGATACAAAGGCAATATCCAGAAATCAAAGGCATTTTTGTATACCAATAATGAAACAGCAGATGCAGAAATCAAGAAAAAAATCCCATTTGATATAGCAAAAAAAAAAAAAATACCTAGGAATAAACCTAACCAAAGAGATAAAAGACCTATATGCAGAAAATTGTGCAACACTGAAGAAAGAAATCAAGGAAGACACAAACAAATGGAAACCTATACCGTGTTCATGGATTGGAAGAATTAACATCATCAAAATGTCCATACTACCCAACACAATTTGCAGATTCAATGCAATATCTATTAATGTACCAATGGCTAATTTCAAAGACATAGAGCAAACACTTCAAAAATTTATATGGAACCATAAACAACCCAGAATAGCTGCTGCACTTTTGAAAAAGAAGAGCAAAGTAGGAGGGATCACAATACCTGACACCAAACTGTATTATAAGGGCACTGTAATCAAAACAGCCTGGTACTGGCATAAAAACAGGAACATAGATCAATGGAACAGAACAGAGAGCCCAGAAATAAACCCAATTCTGTATGGTCAATTAATTTTTGACAAAGTGGGCAGCAACATAAAATGGAATAAAGATAGCCTTTTCAACAAATGATGTTGGGAGAACTGGACGGCTATGTGCAAAAAAATGAAACTCGAGCACCAACTTACGCCATACACAAAAATAAATTCAAGGTGGATAAAAAAACTTAAATATAAGCCGGAACATTATTAAAGTCATAGAGGAGAACATTGGCAGGAAAATCTCACGTATTTCATGCACCAACATTTTTACTGATTTGTCCCCTAGAATAAGGGACATAAAGGAAAAAATAAACAAATGGGATCTCATCCAAATAAAAACTGCTGCACAGTCAAAGAAAACAGCATTAAAATAAAAAGAGAACCAACGGTATGGGAAAATATATTTGCCAATGATACCTCACACAAAGGTTTAATCCCCAAAATATATAAAGAACTTGCACAAATCTACTCTAAGAAGACAAGCAATCCAATTAAAAAATGGGCAAAGGACTTAAATAGACGCTTCTCCAAAGAGGACATACAGAGGATCCAGAAACACATGAAAAGATGCTCAATATCACTAGCTATCAGAGAGATGCAAATTCAAACTACGATGAGATACCACTTCACACTGGTGAAAATGGCCATCATAAACAAAGCAACAAACAACAAGTGTTGGAGAGGTTGTGGAGAAAAGTGGACCCTAGTACACTGTTTGTTGGAGTGCAGACTGGTACAACCGCTGTGGAAAACAGTATGGAATTTTCTCAAAAAACTAAAAATGAACATGCCTTTTGACCCAGCAATTCCACTGCTAGGATTATACCCTAAGAACCCAGAAACACCAATCCAAAAAAACAGTGCACCCCAATGTTCATAGCAGCACAATTTACAATAGCCAAGTGCTGGAAGCAACCTAGGTGCCCATCAGTAAATGAATGGATCAAAAAAACTATGGTACATGTACACAATGGAATTTATGCAGCAGAAAGAAAGAAGGAGCTCCTATCCTATGCAACAGCACGGATGAAACTGGAAAGCACTATGCTAAGTGAAATAAGCCAGATGGTGAAAGACAAATACCATATGATCTCACCTTTAACAGGAAGCTAAGCAACAAACCAAACAAGCAAGCAAAATATAACCAAAGACATTGAAATAGAGAACAGGCAGAGAGTATCCAGAGGGGAGAGGGGAGGGAGATTCAGGGGAAAAGGGGAAGGGGTCACAGGAACAAATATAAAGGACACATGGACAAAAACTAAGGGGGGTGGAAATGGGAGGAAGCAGGGGAGCACTGGGGGTGTGTACTGGGATAGGAGTAAAAGACAGAAAACTGTACCTGAACAACTAAAATAAATTTTTTTTAAAAATTGTTTAAAAAATAAATTAGGCAATGGGAGTTATTGATATTAAACTTTTGTTGATTACATGTGACTCAGATAAATATACATCTAATGACATTTTTAATTATTTGAGAGCTATTTTCTATGTAGAGGGAGGGTGTCTCTGAAATACCTACCAGACACAAAGGGTATTTCCTGTTACAAAACTCACAAGCTGTGCGTCTGACAGCTAGATTTGCATTTTTCATTATACATTTGTCCCTACGAAGGTTTACTGAACCTCCTCAAGTTTCCATTTTCTGGTCTTTGAGAGGCTGCAGTACCAGTAGATGGTAGCTTCAAACTGATGTATTTACTTGGGGGTCAGGAGCCTTCCCATGAGTCAAAAGCCAGCAATGTAGTGCATTTCTAGGCTTTGTGCTGAGTATTTGTTGTGTCTTCCATTACGCTATGGGTGGGGCAATAGAGTGAGAAAGGTGTGCGTGTCAAACATGGACAGTGCAACCTTAAGGAGGATGGGCTAAGGATGGTGTGACAGGATCTCTGGGTAGCCTGGGACCCATGGTGTGCAGAGCAGGAAGGGTAAGGGCTCTGGTCCAACTTCAGGACTCCCACCAGGGTCACAGAGGCATCTTCCCTCCACTCCCTCCACCACCAGGTAGACATACACAGACAGAATTCTGTGTACATATGTTGCCAGCACAATCCTGGAATACTGTAAACTGCAGGATGGAGAGAGAACCAGATTAGCCAGATTGAGGCATCATTCTTTATTAGTGCAACAAAGCTCTGTGTCTTTGTACTGTCTCTGGGCTGTCAGCTTCAGATTGAGGCTGAGAGTGAGGAGACAAATGGAGAAGAGATAAACATAGTCCATGGTAGTTGAAAAATGGATATATGACAGAAACCAGCAATTTTTACAGAAGACACACCAAGTGAAGTAGAGAGGGATGGCTGTAAACAAAGTCCCTCCTCCTGGGCTTTGTTCCTTTTTCCCCCTCCTGTCCATTTATATCTGAAAACCTGGGTGAGTTACTTTCATTCCCACTCCAACTCCCACTGAGAAATCCATATTATACAAGCTATGCACATAAAGCACTTTCTTAGCAATGAACAACTACCTTCAAAATTATTAGTAGTTTAATTGTATTCCTTCAGATAATTTAACAGATATTTATTGTGTTCACGTGGCAAATAAAAACAAGGATTTTGCTGGAAATGAAAAGATGGATGGGGCATTGTCCTGATGATCTTGGAGCTGGCAGTACAGTGTGGACGTCAAAGTCAAGTACAGCAATAGAGAGCATTGTGGAATAGGCAGAAGCTGGTACAGAACCACATAGCCAGTCCAAGGGCAGTTGGAGGACACACTGAAAGAGGATCCCTTTTGTTGTATGATAAATAAGGGGAAATAGAAGTGGGGGATGACTTAGATCATTCTCTTTTTTTCTTTTCATTTAGTGTGGAGGTATTATAATATCCTTGATGCACTTGCCAGGAAAAAAAGGGAAATACAGAGAAAACAAACAAAAAAGGAGAGAGTAATTTCCAACATAGCTTGTCCAAAGTGACACATAGCCATGTGCTTAACAGACACAGACATGCCCAGTCTAGTAGTAACCACAGGGCAATGCCCACAATAAACACATTCTAAACATAATTCCAAACACTCTCTGAGCACCATTCCTTTGTCCAAGTGAAAAATGACATTTTATTTGACAGATGTCATGGTCTGATACTGGGTACATGTGCCCTAGTGGTGGTGGCTGAGTAGATGGAGGACCCCCTGCTTTATTTTCCACTAGTGTTGCAGCCACCTAGAAAGCTCATATGGCCCTGAGAGGAAAGTTACATTTAAACCCTGTATTAGAGTGTGTGGCTCTGTTTCCTTTTTTAATTTTTATTTTAATTGTTGTTCAAATACAGTTTTCTGTCCTTTACTCTCATCCCAGTCCACCCCCTGGTGCTCCCCAACTCCCTCCCATTCCCACCCCCCTTAGTTTTTGTCCATATGTCCTTTATATTTGTTCCTGTGACCCCTTCCCCTTTTCCCCTGGAATTCCCTCCCTTATATTAGTCTACTTTAACACATTAAAATGTCTAGAACCAGAGCCCCCTTCTAATTGTTCTAATAGTTTCAACCATGCTATATTCTAACACAGGCCCTAGAATAATGTTAAACATGGGAACACAAATGTGTGACAAGAGGGAAGTTGCTATAGACTGGTTCCACTTGTCAATGAACTTCTTTCAGCTTACACCAAAGCTGAAACCCTCCTAGACCCCTAACTTTATTTATGTGTCTGTATGTGTGTGTACATGTAGACACATATGTATTCATAGCATTTATTTCTATCATATATTATATATAAATTTATAATATAGTTATATATTATATATAAGTATAATACATTTAGCAATATTTAGAGATATGCTCATTACTGCCTCAACCATATTGCTTCAAAATTTCTTAGAATAATGAATTAATACATTTTACAAATGTAGAAATTGAACCTCAGACTTTATGTTTACCCAAACCACTCAAAAAAGATGTAGGGATATAATTGATGATTTCTTGCTCTGACGTTCATCTGCTTGTACCTCGATGCCCTGCCAGATTATAAAAAGCACAGGAAAGAGACTGTTCTCTCGGATATGTAGGTGCATTTTCCAATTCTACTTGAATTCCAGACAACGCTGGTTTAGTTTAATGTCACTTCGCAATAATAATCACCAGGATTAACAGTAAAGTCTTTTGAAGGCATGATGCTGTTTCCTTGGAGAAATCTGTCTTGTGATGTGTGACATTTTTGTTTTCATTATAAAACTACATCTTGTGGCTATGGAAACATCTGGTGAGGTGATTTAACACTGTTGTATGAGCTCCTGATAATGGTGCTATCAATCTTAGCATCACTCAGACTTGAACAGACTCTAGCAGGTCACCTGCTGTGTCAAGAGTGGGGTGATTTAATTATTTTCTAGCTGTACCTGATTAGATGGGAGGTAGTGCAGTAATGATGTAACCCAAGGTGACACTCCCTATAAAGAAGAGCTTGTTCCTCCTGTCACACAGCTCCTGGGTGCCCCTTTAGCTCTTTTCAGCTCCACTACATAAGAGCGGGCTCAACCCTGCTGGTGTGTGGAATATCCTTGGTGTGGTCACCACAACTGAGGAGAAGGAGTGGGAGTGACAGACATAGTGTTGGTAATTCAGCACAGAA
>PVKM010029733.1:0-17619 GCA_004027735.1 Carollia perspicillata | reverse complement strand
ACCACAGACTCCACGGGTGATCACAGCCCCTGTGTGCTTTGCTTCTTCATCTTTATTCCCCTCTCTAGCAACCAGGTCTCTCCTGGTGCTGCTCAAACCCTGCTAGGTCGGGGAGGGTGGGAGCAGTTGACCCGGCTCTCTCCCAAGGACTCTGTGGCAGGCCCTCCACCTTCAAGGAGTCTGTGGTAGACCCGGCACCAGCACTGGGCACCAGGCCCGGGACTACAGCCGCCCAGATCCCCGCGCTGGTCCCCGGGACCTTACTGTCCTGAAATATTCTGCTTACTGTCTGTTTTTTTCAGTGTCCGCTACAATTTTTGGTCTCTTATTTTCAAATACACTGGGGTACTGTTGGCTGTTTGCTCCTTCTCTCCGTAGATCGGCCAGGTTTCTCTCCCGTGTGTAGGGGGAAGTGGAATCCACTCCCTCCTACTCCGTCGCCATCTTCCCTCTCTCTTACTTCATTTTTGTTGTGAAGTGAGAGCAGGAAGGGGCAGGCAGAGCAGAGCAAGGTCTCGATTTTGTGAACAAAGTTGTTCTTCACTTCATGAGCGTGGGAGACTAACTCAGAAAACCTGAAGTGTTGTCGTTTATGTCTCTCCTCTGTTAATCAAAATGTGGTCTGTGTTCAAGCTTCCAATCAGCTTGAAGTTCTTTCAAAGATCAAGATTGTCTCCCGTCTCCCCAGCATCTACCAAGCACAGAGTCTCGGATATAACTGGCTGTCAATGCATATTGCTGAACAAATAGATAAATATTTTTGCCCAATGCTATATACGATGGCATTCAATAACTTTCTTAAGAGTCACTGAAACATATTTAAAAATCACTGGCTCCGCACCTTTTTGGTCCTTGTGAACCCTATCCATTTTTTCTCAATGACATCTAATTTTTGATTTTGTCTTTTATAAGGAAATATTAAAAAACTGGGATTGTTCAGTTTTTCTGAGCAGAGCTTAGGAGAAATGGACTGTATGGGTAGTTAACACATCGAGTGTGTATTTACTAACAAACCTGGCTGGGATGAATATTAGCTCCGAGACTGTGAAGGAGACAGATGGGGAACCATCGGTTTATTTTATCTGTGCAGGGAATCAGCTTCCCTTGAAACTTTCTCTTATGTCGTCCTCTGCATTGATCGGCGGACAGAGCTGCTCACTGCTAGATCTCTGTTTAACTTCATTCCACACAGACACACAACAGTAGTGTGTTTTTTCCTATCTTGATGGCAGATAATTCGTGTTAACCTAGTATTATCCTTGGCAATATAAGATTATTTGAATATAAAGGCATAATAAGATCAATACTTTAACTGATGCTCTCAAGAATTATTTGCTTAAAGCTAGAGGGGGTACAGTTCAGTACTTTTGAGCAATTCTGTTACAAAGTAAGATCCTTGTGTATGAAGTGGTTTCATACCAGTTCTTCTTATCTTTTAGTGTAGGTCTCTCCTCCCTTTCTCTCTAGCCCTTCCCCCAAAAACTACTGCTTTGAGCAAACTGTGGAACATGTAATCTTGGATCATTTGAAAACTAAATTGCAAATTATGCCAATAAGAATATCTGAAGAATTTTGGGTTGTAAGAGTAATAGGGAAAGAATGAACAAGTACATTGAATACCTGGCGCAGAGTAGGTGCTCAATAGCTGTGACCTTTATACAGGAATGTGGATGCTGAGCACACAAATACAAAACCAAAGCAGCAGTGTAGAAGCATACCCGCACTGAGGAATAAGGTGACACAATGCAATGTGTAGGAAGTAATCTCAAATGGATTCAGTTTGTTTTTCTGAAATGCAGAAAGGACCTTCCAGAACAAAAAAGGTCTAACTGGACTTGATGTAATGTAAGTTAGTAGTGGTCATGGTTGTTCAGATGACACATGGCCTTCAGTCTTATCGTTGTTTTTTGATCAAGCTTTTATTTTTCTTTGTATTATACATTTTCTACCCTTAAGATTTGGGAAAATAATACATGTTTTTAAAATCAAGTGAAAAGCAGCTTTTTTTTTTTTCTGGGAAAGGAGTGAATCCCTCATTCTAATGTTATGGTTCTTTGATTAGTAGAAGATACTTTCATAATCCTGCTAGCCACTGGGTGTGTTCACTAAAAATTGATCTATGGCATTAATAAATAACAAGCATCATCATTAAATTGCAGCGGACTTGAGCCTTGACCTTGTGCCCTAAGGACCAATAAAGCTGCACTCATTTAGAGATAGTTCTGGAGACAAAGTTTCCTCATTTAAAATGCCCACATGCAATTCTTTAGAGTTCAGCTTGGTATCATTAGCCGAGGCTGCCTGCTACATCTCAAGAGACAGAGACAGGCTCTTAAGCAGCGTTAGTCCTAATTGCCTTGTTTGTATTAACCTCCCCCGAAACGTCAACTTCTGTGGCAAGGTTCCTTTTTCTTTGTTCTGCCTCTAGCCCCTAGAGTGATTTGAACTTCTGCTACCTGTCGGGTCCTTTTTGAACCTGGCTTTTCACTGCAACTGTGTTCTTAGGCGTTTTCAGCTGTGACTGCTGCACACTGTAAAAAGGGGTTGAAAAGTTTATCCTACTCTAAAACTGCTTCTCCATGATCGCATCCCACACTACTTTCTTTCAAGCATGACTGTCTTTCCCATCTGTGCCCTGAGCATTCTTCTCTCTGCCTTCGCTCAGGTGGTTGACTCTACGCAGAAGGCCTTCTCCCAGCTCCGCCTGTTTAAATTTTAACACCCTAGCGGTAGTTCACTCTCTTTATGAAATCCTTCTGGATTCTGGTGGCTGGACACACACACGCTCTCCCTTCTCTGCATTCCCATAGCCGCCCAGGGACTCCTCATGGCCACTGTCACACGGTGCCTCGATGTTTATTGCCCGGATTTCCTGGGCTGTTCCCATTTTAAGAGATGGGACTTTGCTTCCTCAATGGTTTCCAACCAAGAGCCCTCTCAGAGAAGTTGCTCAAATTATTGACTGAAGACAAGTATAACTTAGAAGAAAATGACCTGTTTACTAGACTAAATTTCCCCCCCAATTTTCAACTGGATTTTGAAATTACATAGCTAGAGCCAGCTGTATAATGCAAAATAATTTCCTCCTCTTCCCAAGACACTTACATAAACTATCAAAATTGTGAGTATAAAGAAGTACAAGAGTGTTTGTAGGTTCATGCCTGTGTTTTGGGGGAAACATAAGTTGACACTTTGGCAAACTGATTAAAAAATAACAATAACCTCGTGGTGTGTGTGGCCTATTATTGTAGGCAAAACCTGTTGTGTCCCGGGCAAGGCTGACTCGGTGTTCTCTGAAACCCGAGCCGTGGATCGTCCCTCCAAATTTGGCTTCGAGTCAAATTTCCTCGAGTTCTGGCTGAGCCCCTGAGGTGCTGACTCACCGCCCACCGCCCTTGTTAAACTTTCTGGCACATGTGTTGTGACTTTTTTTGGTCTCCAAAGAATACATAGTCACATCAGAGGAGAACTTCGTCCAACTTCTTTCCCCTCAGTGCCCACTAACTTCTAAGTTCTTTCCTGGCTGAAAGAACAGATCTACACCCTCAGAGTTCAATTTAATTGCTGTTTCATAAACTTTCGCTAAAATTCTGCTTTCCTCTTTGGGAAATGAAGGATCTTTATGACACAAACACTTCCAATGGATTAATAACACTTTTGTAGTAAATTTAGATATAGAGAATCAAATTGTACTCAGAAAATTCACCCATGGCACGTAATGAAATTATTTATAGCAAGGAAATATAGAGAAATAAATCACAGGCCCTGCCCTTAGGCACTTAAGAAATCAACAGATATTGAAGAATGAAAACAGCATCGCGTCAAAAGGAATGTAGAATAGGTATGGTAACGAAGATATAAAATGAGGCACTCACTAGATTCACAAGAATATTGGCACGATTAATGAGGTAATATGTTTTGCAAACTTGGAGACACCTTGATGAACGTGAACATTTCTGCGGAGCGGGGACGCCAAGGGTAGTTTTATCATCGGTTTATTGTGTGGAATAAGCGAGGTAATAAAGACGAGGCATTGGAAACACTGGCTGGCACGTGGGCAGTTATTTCTGAAGACCATTTCTCATCTCTGTAAGTTATTTCAGAGCTCTTCACGAATAGTTGTTACGTTGCCATCATTTCCCTAATAAAGAGAAGGACTGGTAATAGCCATTCCAAGACATAAAATATGTTACAATGAAGGATTATGCCCCCTAGAGCTATAGAGTTACACAATTAAGAAAAATTCTTAAGGCTTCATTATATGCTCATAACAACTTAACAAAAGTAAGACTTCTTTAGTGTCCAATAAGCATTCTTCACACGGAAAGTGCCTGATGGGCTTTCAAAGGCTCGTGTAAGTTAAGTGGGTCTCAGATGAAGCACTGTACCGAAGCTGACCACAATGAATAATATCTTCTAGATGACCAAAATCAGACCAAAGCAGTGAAAGCATAAACTGAGCGTGTTATTTATTGCTATGTCAACAAGGTAAAACAAATTGATTGCTTAGTTGTTCGTTGTTGGTATGTGGTTGGTAGGTAGTGTAGGTGCAGCCGCTCACTTCCAATTTATTTTGAATACATAGCAGGGTCGGGGTGTTACAGTGGGGAGAGTCTAGCTGTGTGACCTTGAACCTGTTATTACCAACACTGGGCAGAAGTTTCACTCTCTAAAATTGGAGTGTGCCTCTTCTGTTCCTTCTGGAACTCAAATGCCACAGATAAACTAATTACTAAAATTCTGTGGCACACTAAAATATATATTTTTTGCCAATCTGAGACACACAAGAAAACGGGTATAAATTTGATTCATTCACACCAGACAGCTACTGTTGTCATTTTTTTATTTGACACTCTAAGGGAAAAGAGATCAGTTCCTCTGACGAAATAGTCAGGTACTGTATGTTTTAAAAATTCTTGAGGCACACCGGTTGAAAATTGCTGCTGTAGAGGTTAGAATTATATTATGGATCCTATAGAAAAATGGTTTGCCACACATTTGGAAGTTTCTTTTAAAAGGAATAGTTTGAAGTGTGTGTGTAACAAAGTGCAGAGCATTGCTCAGTGTTGATTTGTCAAAAGATTACAATTTAGTCCTCGGAATAAACGTTTCCCAAAATAACGGCATTGGGGAAACTTTGAGCTCTGTTTTAGTCCTTTCACGGGAACTGAGAGGTCTTTCATATTCTGAAGGCAGAATACTGAGTAACAGAAGAAACAAGGAGTCCTCAGTCCCCCTTGCTCTGCCTGGGGACCCACTGGACTATTATTAGCATGGGATACAAAATAGATTTGGTAAACACTGGAAAAGTCTTGCCAAGCAGCATCTCAAAGACATATGGTCTTTTGTAAGAGCCACGATCATTATTATAAACAAGCAAGATGTTCTAATTAAGAAGAAATCTTTCTAAGGCAACTTGTTCTATAACTTAGCACTGAAGTTCTGAAAGATACAGCCAGAACTTTGGGGGTTGGGTAACCCCTGTTGCTTCTTCCATCTAGACGCTTAAGACTGAAACAGAAAGCCGCCATCTCTACTTTAACCACTAGAGGGAGGGCAACTACATAGAATTCCTCAGCTAGGGGCGTGGTTTCACCAATCCACTTGGTCACCCTCCCTCCTCACCTAGGTCTTCACACCAAATCAATCACAGAAAAGGATTTTCTTTGGCTTTTAGA
The DNA here is from genome assembly GCA_004027735.1 of Carollia perspicillata. NCBI lineage: Eukaryota > Metazoa > Chordata > Mammalia > Chiroptera > Phyllostomidae > Carollia > Carollia perspicillata. Next base: position 11,941 of record PVKM010029733.1, on the reverse strand, counting down.
GGGCATAAAAATGTAAGGGAATATGTTTCATCAGTGCATATCAGTCCTATCTTTTATGTTCAGTGGGGTAATGATGTGGATATTGTTTTTTTAAAAAATATTTTATTTATTTTACTTTTTAGAGAGGAGAAGGGAGGGAGAGAGGGAGAGAAACTTCAATGTGTGGTTGTCTCCTAAACACCCCCTACCGGGGATCTAGCCCACAACCCAGGCATGTGCCCTGACTGGGAATTGAACCAGTGACCCTTTGATTCGCAGGCTGGCACTCAATCCACTGAGCAACACCAGCCAGGGCTGTTTTCTTATGTTTACAAACCTTACTGAGTGCAGTGCAGGTCTGGTTGAGTGATGAAATGAAGGAATGAATGAATGGTCATTTTTCTAACTTGCCCTGCCCTGTGCAGTGTGCCTGGATTTTCCAGTATAAGATGATCTCCCTTGAGGTAAAGAACTGAATCATGATGACGATTTCATGGGATAACGTTTTACTTAGAAGAACTATGATAACTTTTTCAAGGCTAAAATTCTGGGATTCCATCTCTCCTCAACTGGAATATTAACCTCCCGAGGGTAAAGAACTGTGACTTAGATTTAACATCTACTTCCAAGGTTGGTGATCCCTTAGGACACACTCACTGAAGAGTCCATGATTAAAATGATTCATAAGGCTGGCTTGTTTAGAAGATTACTTACCATCTATGACCACAAAACAGAATGGAACATAGTTTCTGAAGGCACATGACTGTATTTCCTCAACACTTTTTAAGCCTGTATTCCTTTCCTCCTGCTATAACCACCTCTCCCAACATACATACAGACACATAACTGTCACAGGCCCACGTGTCCCCCCCACCTGACACATACAAATTCAGATTCTGTGGCAAAAATTGTTCCCAAACAACGTTGTGTTAGATAACAAACAATTGTGGGAAAAAAGTCTTTTCATAAAGCACTAATGAGGAGTACAATAATTTTTTTAGAGAAGGAACTATTTATAATGCATTAGTGAGAGAGGTGTTTATACATCTTTTATAATAATAATCACAAAAGGCAGAGATTTAGAAGAGGTTAGAGATGACAGTAATATTAAAAATCACCTCTTCTTGTTCTTTTTCTTTAAACAAAGGGAAGAATCGATACAGAGGAATCATTGAGTTGGTCATTGGTGAGCTGGCTCCAAGTTCATTCTGTTACAGCTCAGAAAAGCTATCCCTCTCATTTAGGAGATGATCTTTCTACCAGATTTTGAAGCCAAACTATGTAAGGACTTAGCATTTGGAAAGGAAGCTCAGTGGAAAATATTCCTAAATAAAAAATGAACTAGGGCTTAAGAAGTAAGCTTTCTATAAAGAGCATACTTCTAATAGGAAACAAAAATTCCTAAAAATAAACTATGGAATAAGAAGACTTTGTTGTTACTAGTTTAGAGCCATTAATAACAAAGATGTAGACATTAGATAAATACAGGGTTCATATCCTGCTTTTGACTGAGTCACAGGAAGGACTATACAGATGAGCACATAAGCATAGAATTGAGGCTGCTGCGTGTTTAATTTGATACTGCCCCTTTAATATGGAGAATGCAAAAATATAAAAACTTACTACAATTATCTTACTACTAATGATGGAGTTGTTTGGTGAAACTACAGATTCAATTAATTCTAATGCTGGTTCCAGTAAGCTCTTTATGAGTCCAAAAGGATTATTAACATAGCAAAGTTTGAAAGATTGAATCACAATAACTATTTCTTGCAAGATTTTTGAGGCTTTGAGCAAGTTTGCTTTCATGAAAATAATCATCTATTAACTTTACACAGAAGAAGGAGCAGGTTTGGAAGAGAGGGAGCAAAGGGATGAGGGAAAGAAGGTAGGGAGTGGAATAACACGCCTCAGTCTTATTTATTCACCAAGCAAAAGTCAATGCCAATGTCAAGTTTTTTGTTTTATTTTGTTTAGCAGACCCCAAAAGGACAAGTTCTGTTTAGGATCCATTTTGTAAGACCAGAATATTTGTCAAGACTGAAAAAGGGGGCCTCTTTTGGGTCCCCATGTGCAACTGTAGATACAGTGACTCAATCAGTCGTCACACCTAGGCACCAAGGTTGGACGAGTGTGTCAGAGTGGTGCACACAGTGTTGGTGGAGGTGCTGGATGTAGCAGTGAAGGGTCATTTCATAATCTGGTGCTATAGAAAGTGGTGAAAATAATTAATTTGGGAAGGCCCCTCAGAAAAGTAGTAGCAAACTCTCTACTGGTTTATTGATTGACTAATGTAGGTCTAAACATGGCCAGGTATAGTGGGCCGAATACTCTCACTTAAGTATCAATACAATCTTCAAGGCATGGATGGCTAGAGGCAAATCTCATCCTTAGTGTGAGTGTCTGTATGTAAAAACAATTCTAGGTTTTTATGCCTAAGTTGAATGTTTTGCTTCTTCTATGGTACAGGGTCCAGCAGAAGTAAGGCCTTGCTTGAGTGTGGTGGGTAGGGTAGTAATATGGGTGTAATAATTTATAGTTTTAATTTGAACATTTCACCTAAAATGTCATAGTGTGCTTGAGTATGATATTGTTATGTTACAAAATTACGTGCTTATGATTCTGTAATAAAAGATCTTGTAATAAAAATGGGCATTATTTGTGCTAGACCCTGTATTTCTCAGGAAACTACAGGGGCCAATGTTTTTCCACTGTTGTATTAGATGGTGTAAGGGTTGTGCGACCCTTGCTGTAAAAAATGCCATCTGTGACCCGTGTCGTCACATTTCTGCTCTTCACCATTGTGCATGTGGATAGCACCTCCTCCTACGTGTGACAGGTTCCCTTTTGCATGAGCTGAGCTATTTCTTTAACCACCTAGTCCCAAGGACAGGCCCCCTGGTTGATAGATCATGTAGTGACATAATAACTGTAAGTCTCTCTTTTCTGGACGTCTTATGTTCCTAGGCTTCGCCACCAATACTGCCAATTTGCCACATGCTAATTAGCCTAGACTCTGAGCCAGGTGACCTGTCATCATGTCATCATCTTTCTGTTGGGTTACGCCTCATCTCCTCTGCTGGCCTCCCACAACTCGTCCGTTCTTCTTTGTAGACGCCCCTCGTCTGCTCCCTCAGCCTACTGGAAAGGGCTGGTCATTTCCTCCCCTAGTTAGGGACAATATGGCAGAGCCTGCAGGCACAGAACTAGTAGAATGACCATTTCTTAAATACAATGGAGCCCTTTCTTTATGGTCTTTTCCTGTTTCTCTGCTTCCCTGAGACTCCTCTTTGCATGTCTATGGGGATGAAAGTGGTGCCTCAGGCACTTCAAAGACCATCTGAAGGAAAGGCTGGGAAATCCTTTGAAAATCGGGTAGCTCCACCCTCCACTCTGCCCAGGACTCACAGCTTTCACAGACCTCACTGATGTTGCTGTGTTTCTCTTCCTTCACATCTGGCTTTCTTTCTGGAGTCAGTCAAGGAGCGTGGTGGAGGCTTGAAGGGGTAGGGAGGCATTTTCTTATATTGCTTTTATTTTGAGTCATAGGTAAGGGAATGGGGTTTAAAAACACCCACTATCCCTGGTAACATAGAGATGTTACACTCTGGTAAGTTTGCCTACCAATAGACGTCAAGAGAAAGAAAAAATGGAAGTGGGGTAGTAAGGAGATACACTTCTGGGTCTTGAGCAGTGAGTGCAGTTAGATCAGCTCCGTCTTCCAGGCAGTGGGGTTTGTCCTGTTCTCCCTTAGCATGATCAGATATTATCACTGCACATTTATCCCTGGCTTTTGGAATCAGGAAACCGAGAGGGACAATTCCTCATGCTGCCAGGTGACTCTCTGTTTTTCATCAGGAGACAGATATAGGAACATTTTTGTATCTCCTGAGTATTCATCTTTCAAGATCCTGGAAAGAGAAAAGGGGAGTAGCAAGAACTCAAAAGCAGCTCTGGCCATCCCTGGAGGCTGCCCTCCCACAGAAGGTGCCCTGTGGGCAATGCCATCCTGAAGGCCGGCTTCTCTAAATCTTGAACTCGATAGGTCCTGGAGCTGAAACAACCCCAGAACTATGATTGTTGGGAAAGATATGGACATTGAAAATGTCCAGTAGGCCAGAACACCTATGATGTTATGTGAGCAATAAAGTCAAGCGGTAGAGAATTGAAACAAAACTGCTCAGCTGATTTCTGAAACTCACTCATGACAAAAGGGTTACTGAGAATGTCTGTCCTGTGCCTTTCTACCTTGTCTTGAGCTGGTGCTGATCCCAATGAACCAATTTGGGTTTTTCAGGACAGAAAAGAAGTTGTCCGCTTAGCTCTAGCCTGATTTAGTGATTTTGGTGGCTAGGGGGACAAGACAAAATTTGGGAGAGGGGAAGAATGCTGAGGAGGAAAGGATGCCAAGGAGACATTTCTGATGGTGGAGCAGCTGGCACTCTGCTCTCATGGAGGTTGGCTGGCCCGGGAGGATCCTAATTACCACACAACTGCTGCCTCCGTAATCACTGTGACAGGAGTGGGGTGGGCCAGAAGGAGATGTGAGATGGAACTGGTGATGCTGACGAGGATGTTGGAACCAGTGTTTTGTTACCAGCTGTCTGCTAAGGTTGAACCAGATGCCACCAAGAATAGAGCCAGCCCCTCCTGCCTCATCTCCAGGGGTGCACCAGCCCCAGCCTACTGGTCTCTGTCTGGACCCTCTGGCCAGAGGGAGTGGGCATTCTTCCAGGTAGGCATACTAGACTGTTCTTTCTATGGGAATCCAGAGGGAGAATGCAGAAATATGTTTGGAGGGTTAGAGAGAGTTGGGCTGGGGAACGAACCTAGATTGAAAAACAATGAAACAAGAGACCTCAATGGAATTACTCCCAAATCAAAGTAAACAACTATGAAATTTGTCATTTTCAGATATGGATTAGATGACCTGGTTTGTTTCAAGTAGTCAAGAAAAATAAAGCCATTTCCCCCTCTCCCAGTCCTTACACTTCATATGAGAGATTTTCTGCCCACCATTGCCCCTCCCACCTGTGGACAAATTTCCAGGTTTACGGACGAACAGTCTCTCCATTGGTAACACACACGTTAGCCTTGAGGCCAGCTTTCCAATGAAGTGTGAGAGTCAGCTGGAGGCTTCAGCAGGTCTGCAGGGAAATCCAGACATAAGTAATGGGTGCCAGGCCCAGGGTGAAGTGGGCACGTGTGTGGGTGAGGAGGGGGCGGCTGTGGAAAAGGGTGTATATACCCTGCTTTGATTGCCTGTTTTTTGCCTGGCTCTCAGGAAAGTACCAAAACTGATCATTTACAGAGACTCCTAATAAAATACTGGTATCTTCTGCAAATCATCTTTTGTAGGGTTTTCTGGCTTCTTGTACCAAGGAAACTTCTGGAAGAGGAAAAGGCATAATGGTTTTGTTGGCTAATTTTTTTCCCCTCGGAAGACAGGTGATTGGTTACAACATCGTGCTTAGTCCTGAAGGCCCACGTGCCATGTTGACACTCAGAATGGGCTCACTGGGAGAGAAATCTTGTGGAGTCCAAGAATTTGATGACTTTTTATTTCACTTTTTTTTATTCCCCTTTATTCAGCATAACATCAGTTTTATTTGTCTCCGGCTCTAATGCATTACACAATTACAGCATTCCCAAGTATGTTGTACCTTAGTGTTTCCATGTGTGAAGCCAGTCCCTCTCATAGACCTTTCAGGGTTTGTCTCCAGAATATGGCTCCTTTTCAGTTGCTCCACAGGAGAGTAGGGCAACATTGACAGTGGTGAAGTTGGGAGGCTGAAATGTTCACATCCTGGTTCTTTGTATGAAAAAGCCAATGTGAAATAAACCTGGCTTTTGGGGCACAAACTTTTGTTCTGTAGGCTTTGTTTATTCCCTCCAAATCCTTTTAGCTTGATTTATGAGTCTAAATGTGATTCTAATAACCATTCCCCTCGCAAAGCATCTCTCACACATTGTCATGAGAGATTGCAATTTCACCATGAACTCTTAGTTGAACCTTTTACTAAGAGCATTTGAAAGAAAATATGACTTAAGTTTCCACAGTTCTGGGAGCATTGTACTAGGTCCCCACCTTTGACATTGCAGTAGCTATAAGGCAGGATTGGGAATTTTGACAGGGAGGGAAAATTGGGATTGGATAAGGGTAGAACTATCATTTTTTGATAGTGTCATTACCATAACATTGTCCATATGTTTGAGCTTGAAAAGTCCTAGAATAATTGGAATGGTGTTATACTTAGACAAATCATATGTCTGATAAGGGAGTAATATCCAGGACATATAGAGAGTTCCTAAAACTCAACAGCAACCCCCAACTAAACAACCCAATTCAAAAATGGGTGAAGGCCTTGAACAGACACTTCTCCAAGAAGTGATCCAAATGGTCAGTAACACGTGAAAAGATGCTCAACATCACTAATCACAGGGAACTGCAAAAGCAAAACTACAGTGAGATACTACATCACGTCCTTTGTGATGGCTACTGGCAACAACAACAAAAATAGCAAGTGCTGGCTAGGATTGGTGACATTGGAAAACTTGTACAATATTGGTGGGAACGTGAATTGGTATAGCCTCTATGGAAAACAGTATGAGGATGCCTTAAAAAAATTAAAAACAAGACTACCATTTGATCAATTCTACTTCTGGGTATATATCCCCAAAACTGAAAGCAGGGTCTCAAAGAGATATTTGTGCACCTGTGGTCATGGCAGCGGTGTTCACAATAGCTGGAATGTGGAAGCAACCCTGAGTCGACTGACAGATGAACTGATAAACAAAAGGTGGTAGTGTATATACCATGGAATGTTATTCAGCCTTAGAAAGAAAATTTTGACACATATTACAACAAGAATGAACCTTAAGGACATCATGCTAACTGAAATAAGACAGTCACTAAAAGACAAACACTTTCTGATAACACTTATATAAGGCATTTAGAGTAGTTAAAATCATCAAGATGGAGTAGAATGGTGGTTATCAGGGGTTGGAGGTGCGGAGGGAGAAATAGGAAGTTCTTATTTAAGAGATAGAGAGTTTCTGTTTTACAGGATGGAAGAGTCATAGAGATGGATGGTGGTGGTGGTCGCACAGCCATAGGGACGCGTTTTATGACAGTCGGGAAGGAAGGGTTATGTGTCATGAATGGGTCGACATAAGAAGGAGAAAAGGGAATGACCACTTACAAATGGTCAAGATGATAAGTTTTGTTGTGCATATTTTCTCACAATAAAAAAACTGAAAAACATTATGTGATTACTTACTATGTCACCCTCTGTACTCTAATTGGCTTTGTACACACATTTTAAATGGGCACATATACTTCTTTTTATCATAGTGTATCAAGCAGTTGATTTAACATGGTGTTAAATTAGTATTTATAAAAACCTAAGCGATGGATGATAGGTGAAGTTAAGTAAATTAGTGTATATATATAAATGGATTAATATATAGACATTACTAATTATAGTTACCAATGGGAAAATGCTCAATATATAATACTGAGTACCAAGATCAGAACACAAAACTATGTGCTATGATGTTCTCATATCTGTAAGACTATTCAGAGAAAATAAACTTTTAGGAAATATAACAAAATGTAAACAGTGGTCATCTGTTGGTAGTGAGTTTGTAGGTAATTTTTCTTTTCTGTAAAATACTTTTTGCAACAAACATACTATTTCTATAATTAAATAAATATTTATATAATGAAAAATAGTCATAAAATTGATATTTTACATTTAGATAACACTGGGTAGGTGTCTCTTTTACACCTAATCATAGCATTGACTGAATATTCCCAAATAAAATTTGGAAATCAGGCTCCTCATCTGGAATGTACCAATATTATGAAATAGTTCCTACAGATAACTAAGATCTGTTTTAACAATATTTTGACTTCCAGTGACTTTTGTAGGCAAACGCTTTACCATGAATTGAAGGCCTGTCAGCTGGGGCAGTACAGCTAAACAAATGAGGTTTCTAAGCCTTTCTTCAGTTCATATTGGTAGCGTTTTCTCACTGAGATGTGAATACCACAGCTGGTGGAGTGGTGATGTGAACTAGTGTTGGGAAGTATGTTGGGTGAAAAGAATGAAGCGTTACTAGAATTATCATAGGCTATGACTGCAGGTAAAAGGCAGATAGAAAGGAAGGTAATGCTCTTTGCTTCATCCTTTGAGATGGTAGATAATAGTAGCTGGATCACATATGTAGAGGAGAAAAGCTTTTGCTTTTGCTTAAAGAGCTGACCACATCATTTCTTTCATTGGAAGGTTCTACTTTTCGGTTTGATATCTCAGTAGGCCATTTTAGTTGGGGAAAGAGAGCTCTCATGTACACGTTGTATGAGTGAGAGAACTCTCAGGTAGATGATGCTGAATGAGAACTGAATAGGACATTTGGAATATAGGGGCAAGTGAAATAGAGAGGAGAGAGAAGGAGCAGGAGGGGGTGTGTGTGTGTGTGTGTGTGTGTGTGTGTGTGTGTGTGTGTGTGTGTGTTAGTCATGGAGAGAGTCTTAATGGAAGGCAAGGAAATTTTTCAGGGGTGATGGCATGATGGTGGTGGATGGTAGCCACAGACATTTTAAAGAGAGGAACAGAATTCTCTTTTCTGCTAATCTGTGCTACATTGTATATAACCATCCCACTTCCTCAGCAGACAGTACCTTGAGCTTTCAGTAAAGAATTTACTACATACCATGGCCATGTGTGAACAGTCCTTTTGGAAAATCAGGAAGAAAGGGTTATGTTTCATGAATGGGTTGACATAAAAAGGAGAGAAGGGAATGATCACAAGAAGAGAACTGGAACCAAAGATGTCAAGGTAAAACCTAAGTCTCCCCAGAATTGGGGATTCTTATTCAATTTCTCTTATTGAGAGCTGTGCTGGGCTCCCTGTTGCAGTTAGAGTGGGATTTGTGATCAGAATTTCAAAGGCAGTGTCACCCCAGTTGATGTCTGGGTGATAGATGCACTTTCACAGAAGCAGATGTATGTAATACAGTATCTTCACCTGAGGATACATTTATTGATTTCAGAGAGAGAGGAAGGGAAAGAGAGAGGGAGAGAAGCATTGATGGGGGACAGAAATATGGATCAATTGCTTTCTTGCACATGCTCTGATGAGGAACTGAACCCAGAACCTATGTATGTGCCCTGATGACACTCTAACCAACTGAACCACACCAGCAAGGGCAAAGCAGATATTTAGCAAATCTGAAGCAAATCAGTCAATGTTTCAGATTGATTGATTAATTGATTTTCAGCTAACCAAATGTCCTGCCCTGGAAAAAAGCTCAATCTGTAGTTTGGGTTATATCAGCTCACAGGTTTACACTTTCCCTGCTTGTTCTAAGTAATACAATTTGTAGCTGAGATTTGCAATCGTCAATTATCTATTCTCCTGCCAATGTTTTAAAAATATAGGCATGGGGAGAAAATAACCATAAAGATATTTAATCAGTTACAAGAATGGGGTTTATTTCCCCCTACTGGGTTATGTTTTCCAAAAAAGTCTCCAGAGAGTTTAAACTGATTAATATTTTTCATGTCAAAACCACATAATCATAATCCATCCCATTAGTATGGCAATAGTCTTATAGCACAGGACAGAGCAATAAATTTATCACTAAAATTTCATTTATTTATTATCCAAACAAATAAAAGAGCAGGATTTGAAGCTATGTCAATGCTGTTAATAGTGATTTTTTGGCCTCTTAAACTCCTTTAGTAATTGGAACATTGGATCCAGGATATCTGCTTGTGAGAGCCAGGTCCCTGAGTGTTATAATGGGGCACACCCTGACTATCAGTTATGAATCAAGGCATTTAAAAGTGAGAGTGAGAGACTGGACAGCTCCATTTCTTATTCATAAGTTTAGAGGGCTTTCTCTTCCAGATGCCTTCTCTTCTTTCCACTCTGTTTTTTATTAGATGATCTCATTTTATTGGGACCAACAAGAAAAAGCGAGTACACAGGGAATTATCTGGGCTTAAAATGCACATTTATAGAAGCATCATTTCAGGTTGAACTATTATAAGACAAACCAAATATGGCATAAGAAAAAAGCAGTAGAAAGTTAGAGATTGGGCTTTTACTTTGTATTTTGTTTCTTGCAAGCTGTGGGATGTTGGGCAAGACACTTAGGTTTTCAACGCCTTGTGGTCTAATCTGGGTGGGGAGAGTAATACATGTCCTACCTGCAGACACAGGATGGAAACAGAGGACCACCTGTCCTCCCCAGCTATGTAGCACTTTCCTTCTGTAGCCCCTTATTTTTCTTCTTAGCAATTATCACCACCTGGTATTTTACTATGTATGTTTATCTTTTTGTTTTCTGTTCATCCAGATAGAAAGTAAGCTCCATCAAAACGTGGTTCTCTCTGTGTTATTGCCAGTGCTAGGGTAGTGACTGCCATACAGTGTGTGATTAATAACTATTTGTGGCAAGATGAATCCTAGCTGTAAGACTTGTAAGACTTAAATCAGATCTGATGCAGTGTGCTGGCTAAGCTCTGTTGTAAAGATGCCATGGTTCAAATCTCACCACTTTATGGCTGTGTGGCCTTGGGTGAGTTAATTAGCTGCTCGGGGCTTTAATTTCACCTTTGTCGTGCCTAAAATGGGCCTCATAATAGCACCTAACTCTGAGTTGTTATAAGGGTAAACACAATAATTCATGTAATCAGCACAGGGTTGGAGTTCACTGTCAGTAGTTGCTGTGAGTGTCTAGGTTCATGAAGCATGGACTCGGCTTCTCCAAGCCAGAAGGAAAAACCTGGATGATGTCACAGTAAAGACTCACAATGACAAAAGGTTGTTGTTGTCTTATAACAAATGCTATCTACATTATCTCACAATAAATGGTGCAAAAACTGGTAGTTCCCATTTTGAGGTACAGTTACGTTTGCACTTTTTAAAAAAGATTTTATTTATTTATTTTTAGAGGGAGGGTAATGGAGGGATAAAGAGAGGGAAACATCGATGTGTAAGAGATACATCGATATGTGAGAGATACTGGAGACCCAGCCCAGAACCCAGGCATGTGCCCTGACTGGGCATCAAACCAGTGACCCTTCAATCCGCAGACCGGCATCCAGTCCACAGAGCCACACTAGCCAGGGCTATGTCTGCACTTTTGATGAGGAAGGAATACAGGCTGAATGAAGATTCTCTCACCGGAAGACCTCTTGTGGCTCTCTTATTGTCTCAGTGCATGGTTAAAGTGACAGGATGGTGGTGAGCTGGGCTGCGGTGGTTGATGAATTACTCTTAAGCCTGTGGGCTTGGAGAAGCCCAGATGGATCACTCTTCAGACAGAAATGAAGGTAGTGGGATGGAGGGGCCATAGGCTAATTCAGGAAGCGAACAAAGTCACGTGGCCCAGAGCTTGTGTGGGGCTTAGGTGATGGAATTGGGTCTCTGCTCAGACCCCAACCTGTTCCCCCTGCTGCCTTAGATCCGTGAAAACCCTGATCACTGTCCATTTGCTTGGAATATTTTTTCCCCAACCCTTCACTTTCAGTCTGTGTAGGTCTTTTCTTCTGAGGTGGGTCTCTTGTAGGCAGCGTATGTGTGGGTCATGATTTCTTATCCATTCAGCTACCCTATGTCTTTTGATTGAAGCATTTAATCCATTTACATTTACGGTTATTATTGATAGGTACTTATTCATTGCTGTTTTACTTCCTTTGTACCTGTGTTCCTCCCTCTCTCACTCTTTTTCTTCCTTTTGTTAAAGCAGTCCCTTTAGCATGTCTTGCAGTGCTGGTTTGGTGGGAGTGTATTCTCTGAGCCTTCTTTTGTCTGGTCTCACCTATAAGTGGAACCTAATCAACAAAACAAACCAAAAAGCAAAATATAATCAGAGATATTGAAATTAAGAACAAACTGGCAGTAACCAGAGGGGAGGTGGGAGAGAAAAATAAGGGGGGGGGGAAGA
>PVKM010029732.1:0-17599 GCA_004027735.1 Carollia perspicillata | reverse complement strand
ACACCATCCATAGGCTAGAAACCGAACTGCAAAAGCAGAGTAAGAATCAAAGCCAGATGAAAGTTGAGAAAGCTCACCTGGAGGAAGAAATTGCAGAGCTAAAGAAGAGCCAGGCGAAGGACAAAGCTCAACTTCTTGAGATGCAAGAGGCCATCAAGGACTTGAGTGCCATCCGGGCAGATCTTGCCAATAAATTGGCTGAGGAACAAAGGGCCAGGAAAGAGGTGCTTAAGAACCTTTCTGACCTCAAGACACAGGCAGAATCTAAAGATGAAGAAACAGCTACAATCATTGCCCAGTTAAAGCTAGAACGAGATGTTCACCAAAGGGAGCTGGAAGACCTCACATCGTCGTTGCAGAGCGTGAAGACTAAACACGAACAAAATATCCAGGAGCTGATGAAGCACTTCAAGAAGGAAAAGAGCGAAGCTGAGAATCACATTAGGACACTGAAGGTACCCGCGCTGAACTATACTGACGATGCTAAAGGAATTCTTCTGGTGACTCACGAAGTTAACAAAGCGTAAACTTTTAGAGATCATTCTGTATTCCCAAGCACTGAAGGGAAGCTAAAACGAACAATAAAGGGGCTTATTCGTGCCCGTTCAGCCAGGTGGAAATGAGTTATAGCGGCCACCCGGGAGCACCTATTTCAGAGCACCGAAGCCTTTTAAAAAGAACCGTTAGCTATTTTGGGAGTTGAGGAAAGGCAGAGGTGGCAGTAAGTCGTGGGCCTGAAATGTGCCCTCATTCAACATTTATGACCTCTAAAATATAAAATGCAAAGACTTATCAAGGCTATAGGGTCTATAACCACAGTCCTTATTAGTTTGGTAACTAAAGTGGATCAGCTTATGGACTGTATAAACCTAAGGCTTCTGAGATTTATTCTTTCTTTTCCAAATGAAAGTTGCCTGGGTTAGACACATAGTTGAGATCTTGCATTTGGGGAACTATTTCCAAGGTCAAATGGTATTAGCATTGTAACCATGCAGGGGAATAGTTTTATAACATGCCTGTCAGGAGTGTGATAAAACTGTCCCTTCTTTCTGCTTCATTTTTTTCCTCCATAACACGTATCACCATATAGAAGCCATATTATTTATTTTTTAATCAGTCTTTATGAGAATGAACACCCCACGAGCACTGGGATCGGAGTCTGTTTTGTTTACAGCTCCATCTCAAGTGCTTAAAAGAGTTCCTCGCACCTTGTTAATATTTCTTGAATAGGTGAATAAATGGATACACCTTCAAAAGTCCATTATAATTTTCTTCAAAATTCCTTGAAATGCAACTACCATAAAATGCCTATGATGAAAGATGAAATTATATCAAAATAGCTGATATTTTTAGAATGCTCTTAGCTATTTTATGAGTTCTTCCCTAGTCCTACATAGTCTTCTGGCAGTCGTGGATTTGGGGTCATTAGTTGGGGTGGGCAGAGCAGAATGAAGGCTGGGAGAAGAGATAAGAGGCCTTTACTATATTTCATTTTACCAAAAATACCATTAATTGTAAGATGCTACTAAGAAAAAAATATGGCCTATGAAAACGTGACGTGCTATTAACTGTAAGACAACATCCCAAGATAGAAATGGTAAAAGATGAAAAAATATGTCTTAGTATTTATTAAATATGGCATAATAGTCCTTCAGAGTGGATGAGGACATGAACAAAAGTAGAATTAGGATATGAAGAAGAGCTGATGTTAAAGAAAAGAAAATACAGATTCTATCTTAATTGATTGGCGGTGACAATAATAGTAATTAATAGTAGAAGACATATTTAGCACTTAGTTTGTGCCAGTCATTACTATAAAAACTTTACACGTATTAATCATTTAATACTAACATTATCCCTGCAGATTTTTTGGTATTACTTTCTTTCTGTTAAGGGGATCGAAGCAAGGGAAGTTCAGTGACTTGCCCACGGCCTTACAGCTAGTAAGTAGTTGAGACAGGATTTGAACCCAGGTAGTCAAGTGCCTATTTCTTAACCACATCACTGTACTGAAAAAGGTTTATTATTAAGGATGACTAGGGATAGACTTGGGTGACTAGATAGATAGTGAGGCTATTTGCCAAGGTAGACAATGTGTATAGAACAGCAGATTTGGAGAGAACAATGCCAAATTCAGTTTTTTAGCATGTTGAGTTAGGATGAAGGGAACTTAAGTCTAACCATGAACGTCTAGGAAGAACAGTTTGATTCATAATGGATTAGCTGTTGAGAAAGAAGGTGGGGTTAAAGTTAAGTATTTCCAGCCAGTAAGCCATTGGTAGTAGTTGAAATCCTGGGATTTGGATGAAGTGCAGGGAGAAAGAATCAGATGAAAACCCAAGAACAGCCATGTGTAAGGGCAGAATTGAGAAAGAGGGTTGGCCAATAAAAGTAAAGGACGATATGAGAGGAGGAGAATGAGAAGAAAATGGTATCTTGGAAAACTCAGGCAGGACGTTTTAAGAGAGGTATAGTCAAGGGTGTCAAGTGTGGCAGATGGGGTGTCCACCCTTCTGGTATCCGTGAGCCACACTGGAAGAAGAAGAGTTGTCTTGGGCCACACATTAAATACATTGTAACACGTCACCACACAAAAAAATCTCATGATGTTTCAAGTACATTTATGATTTTGTGTTGGGCCACATTCACAGCCATCCGGGGCTGCATGCGGCCTACGAGCCAGGCCGCAGGTCCATTACCACAAGAGATTGGTGGATAGGGTCCATGAGGAGATGTGAGGGGTTTGGGTCAAAAACAGGGTAGACAGCATTCGACAGGAGACAGGGCATATCTCCCTCTGAAGGTTCTGAAAGAAACCAGTAAGACTGAGGAAGCTCACGATAGAGATAGTCGGGGGTTACGGACGTGCATCGTGACTCGTCTCTTCCCTCCCTCTGAAGTGGAGCAGAGCAGCAGTGCAGCAAGTGACTCAGGAATGGTGAAGGCGTGCACTGCTGTGAAGGCTGGTAGAAACGACCTGAGACCAGGCTGGGAGCGTAGCGACATGGCTGACACTGGAGGAGTATCATCGGCCAAGGAATGAGAGAGCGGAGGGGTAATCTATGAACATGAGTTGCTTCTTTGGTCAGGGATTCTTATAGTTCAGATTTTCAGAATTAAGGCCCAAGGTGTGGTAATGCAATTGGTTTGCTGTTGTGGAATGTGGGTGAAAGTGGTCAGAATACAACAGGTCATGTAACTTTGATGTTAATGTGTCGGATAGATATTTGGGTAATTTATGATACTTTTGTACAGGTATTAATTGATCACAGGTCAAAAAAGGTGACTGGTCAGTTAGCTGTTGCCAGCAAGAAAGGGAGAGTTGATGAGAAATCGTGTGACTCTCAAAGGAAGGCAGGGTTTTGCATGAGGACAGGTGTGTAGTGATTTGATGGGTCACGGCTCGGAAGTGGTGCTGTCAGTGCCTGCCCTTTCCCCCGGTGCCCCCTAGTTTTTCAAGGCCTGATTAATTTTTCATCTCTTCTGTGGGTTCACTGAAGTGGGGTGAGTCTCCCGGTCCTCTGTGTTGCATGCCTCTTTGCCCGTATCTCTAGAGTAGCAAGCATATTTAGGCTGACTTATGTTATGGTTTGTTGAGTGTTCCTAAGTACTCAGTCCTTTCACAAAAATGAGGAGGGAGGTGGTTGGTAATGTCAAGCTTCTTTTATAAATGAGGAAAGCGATTGGTCAGTAACATCTCCGTGCTTCCCTTTGGGGACACTTCTGTAGTTAAACTGCTTCCTCTCTCGGCAGAGTTGGTGTTCCCTCTTTGGGTTGCCACAGTACCCTTCCTCCACTTCTCATTCACCGTTGTGGAAACGGATTCTGGCATTTGTCTCTCTTGCTGTTCCTGTCTGTTACTGACAGCACCTGGCACGGTACCTTGTACTCAGTAGAGGCTCAGTGAGTGCTGAGGATTAACTGAGCAAATGCAAAGAGCATCTCTTTTGTCCTCTGTGCGTACAGACGCTTAGAGATGGCAAGGTCTCCAAGTGTTTGCCTGATGAGATAATGTGTAATTTGTTTGGCGTACAGTTTGGCTTTTCTCCTTCTCTTTTTCTCAGGCAGAAAGCTTCGAAGATAAGAATACGGCTAAAGTCCATCTTTGTCAGCTAGAGAAGCTGAAGGCCCAGTGTGACAGGCTGACAGAGGAATTAACCCAGAACGAAAATGAGAATAAAAAGATGAAGCTAAAATATCAGAGTTTGAAGGACCAGCTAGAAGAAAAGGTAAAAATGTGCATGAATTCTAATGTAAAAGACTTACTTGAATTTCTTCTAGAACATATTTTATATATTAACAAATGCTAATTGTAGTCTTTCGTAGGAAAGTCGTGTTGGGGCCAGAAAAAATGATAGTTTATTAGGATGCTGTTTGTGATTTTTATTCTTTTATCCAACCATTGCTCTTCTAATACATTTGATTTTAAATTTCTTCTGGATCTTAAAATAGGAGTTTAGAAGCAGGGCAGCAAAGAAAGAAATTATAGTTTATTGAGGACCTACCCTATGTTGGGCATTTATGCCAACTGACTTAATATGTCTACCTAATTCTTATCACCCTTTGGGTTAGATTTGATTGACCTCTAACCTATGAGGAAACTGAGTCTCAAAACAAAACATCTAACAGTTCATTGCTCGCCAGATGCTAGACACTTTTAATTGCTCATAGTAGTTTTATGAAATCGATACTATTATGCTCCCTTTTGCCCTTGCAGAGGCTGAGTGAAGCTCACAGGAGGGTTGGTGACCCTGCAACAGCCCTGGCAGGCGCACTCTTTTCCTATCTGTAGTTGTGTCAATTGATTTTGACACAACTGTGCATCAGACATTGGGTAGCGTGCTAGAGACTTTTAGAGAGCCACTACTTTTGTGGCAAAGTCAGTGAAGGATGGAAGCCAGAATATTTAAATCTGCTTCCTGTTTATTCCACCAACTTCCTAAAAGGATTTTCAGTTGAGTGTGGTAGAAGTCAAATGTGAAAAGGGCCATTAAAATATGGGTAATTGATTAAGGCAGAAAAGACCTGGCCAGATGGCCCCCTACTCTAGGGGATAATGGAAGGAAAAGGGAGAAGGGCCATCAAGGAATGTGTATAAAGGACACATGGACAAAGCCAAAGGGGGGTGGGATCGAAGGTGGGAGGTGGGGATGGCTGGGGTTGGTGGGACTGGTGGTGGGAGGAAAATGGAGACAGCTTTACTTGAACACAAATAAAAAAAAGAGAGAGAGAAATCTATCATGGACTCTCACTAGGTCAGGTATCGTTAAACTCTTCGTGAACCTCGAGGAAGCAATTTTCCTAATGCTTTGCTCACCTTTTCCTCTTTTTTGTTGTTTGCAAAATTCCCCATATTGTGTGTGTGTGTGTGTATGTGTGTGTGTGTGTGTGTGTATTAGATTTCTACTAATTGTTGAAGTCAAGAAAGTAAAATATAAATTAATTTTCAGTTTATGATTAAATGTGCTAAGTTGCTAAATTTAGGCCTATGATTTTGACAACCACTGTAATTTAGTTCTTAAGTTATGCTTTGGTTTAATTATATCTAATGTTCACACATATTTAATGTATCTATTGCCTGGGTATAGTTGCTGTGGAGTTAATGCTCATTTTTCCAACTTTTTCATAATTAAAATTTTAGACAGAAGATGTGTTAACATGTTTTATATTTAATTATTTGGATTTAAGAAATAGTGGTGTGAAAATTTTGGTGTGTTGAAAATATAAGTTTATCTTGTTCTGCTTAAAGTGAATGTTTCTTTACCGATTCTATTTGTTATGTCTTAGTTATGGAGGCATTCTGCCATGTAAATGGAACATTCACCTTAGGGTTTCAGGAGTTAAGGATTATATTCCATTGCTATGTATTGAGCACCTAGTATGTGGCAGGCATTTTTCTGGATGCTGAAGACAGAATATAGAGAAGACACAGAGGTGTGCACCTGAACGCTCCAAGTGGGGTCATTAAAAATAAAATCCCTTTCAGTTGTGAAAGCCATACAGTTGAGTCCCATCAACGGGTGCTAATTTAGAGAAAAGATGTTTCTGAAGTCTGTAATGGGGAATAATCTTAAAGATATACAGGCACACACACTCATAAATATATACAGCTTACGAGGTCTATCCAATTTGCATATTACGTTGCTGGGCACTTTCTGGACAGACCAACAAATATATATAGACATACACATTGTGTGTGTGTTGGCCTGACTGGGGGGAATAAAAACTAACACGAGACAAAATACATTTCCAGTGAAAAAAGTCCCTTTGACTTATAGCCCGAAGATTACTATTTAAGTAACACACTGAACTTGATGAATGGGGCTTATGGATTGAAGGGGGTTTGTAATGGGACTCCGTTGTAATCGAAAAGGAAGCCTTTCTTTCTTACTTAAGAAAGCACTATTCTTGTGGGCCCTTCCCTGACATAAACACATAGGGCTGCTTATGCCACTAACATACGTCTCCATTTTTTTAAACGTCTTGCCAGTTTTGACTGCATACTTCGGTTTAGGTCTCTGTTTCTTTTTGTGTTATTACTTGGTAAGCTTAGAAATGTTAAAACTGCATCAAAATTCATATACAGCATTAGTACCAGGAGCCTTAATCAGTAGAAGAGGATGCTGTTCACACACAGGCACCGAATAACTGACTTCAGCATATTTTCCTCATGTTTTCAGTGTCGACATGTGGTGAGAAAGTGCATTTTTTCCAGTGTCTGATTTTGCTTTAACATCAAATGTTTATTTTTCAATTTTACATGACAAGAAGAACAAGTATTATGCAACCCACAGGATTTTTACATGTGCAGTTAAGACTTTATTATGAGCTCCTCACAAAAGAAAAAGCTCTCATGAAATGGTACAGATAGAATTTCCTCCCATTTGTAGTATCATTAAAATTTATTATACTTTTGCTTAAAATTTTAAAGGAAAATACAAGGTCCAGCACAAATAATGCCTCTTTTTTACTACAAAATCATAAGCATGCAATTCTGTAACATAATGTCACACTCAAGCACACCTTATGACATTTTAGGTGAAATGTTCAAATCGAAACTATAAATTATTACACCTGTATTATTACCCTACCAACCACGCTCAAGCAGGCCTTACTTCTGCTGGACCCTGGAATTGATTTCTTCTGTTGTCCTAAAAGGATTTTATCAATATTAAACCTTTTATTCTTCTGGCACTCACCTCAAAAATCATGAAGCTGTTTTTTAGAAACATATTTTTATTAGTTTTACTGGAATTTATGAGTTATCAAAAGTGTCTGTTTATAATTAAATTATTTTTGCTCAGAAAATCATCAAAATTTACATAGTGAAGGTTTTAAATATCTTATCTATATAGACCTATATATGAACTAATTAAAAATTTTTTTTCATTAACACAGGTATGAGTTTACTAATAACACTGGCCATCTTCCCAGAGCTTTACAAGTAATTTTGTAGTATAAGTATTGAAAGGTTGTTTGAATTTTGAACATATTTGCATAATATTTTAGGCACAACTCATGCCTAAAATTAAGAAAACATTATTTGGTATTCTGTTTATACTCGAGATATTCTCTTGGTCCTTACATTTTATAATATGAATGCTTTATGGAAAATATATACAGCAGTTTGGGCAGGTATATTTATGAACAATTAGATAAATGGTATAAAGAAAATGATAGACATTGTTTTCCGAAGTCCAATGCAAACATAATAAAACATTTATTTTCAAATAGTAGTGGGAATAATATAATTTTAATGACTATTCCTATAAATTCTGAAATTATAGATTAAAAAATTTTTTTAAAGGGAACACTTAAAAATTATAAAACAGTAGAATTTGTGAAAAAGGCAGGGCATTTTTTTTTTAGAAAGATGTAAAAACTCATGTAATCTCACCACATAAGTTTTTTTAAAATATATGTTTGGGTGAAGTTCTTTTCAGGCTTCTTTTCCACATACACAGACCCATCAGGGATCATGCCCTGTGCCCAGCTCTGTACTCTGAATTTATGTGCCTTTAAACAGTGTTCAAAATCAGCTTTATGTACCACCCAGCATTTCAGCTGGTAAATGTAGTATTATTTTGTCATTGAATACATTATTTGTGTCTTTTCTATTTTTAAAATTATAGATCAAGTAGTTTTATCCTATATGATCCAGTACCTTCATATTTGGAACTTTAATTTTTATTGGTTACTGATTATTCTCATAATTCTGCTTAGCATTATTATCTGCTCCTTGTCACTAGACGCCCAGCCCTGGAGGAAGCCAGAGGGATCCGCTCCCCTCAGTGTACTTTCCTCCTTCCGTCCACCAATAGTCACAGCCGTCTGTGCAGCAGCTCTGTTACAGGAGATGCTGTTACATCGGGCACACACCTGTGTTACAGTTATAGCTGGCTATGGCAATGTTGCAAGATCCTTCAGCACTTTCTGGGTTTTGGTGCCCGCCCCGCCGCCCCCCAAAAACACGAAACATCTGTGTTTGTTAGCTTTTGTTTTTAACAAGCCTTGTCTCAAAGTTGACAGGGTTGCACTGAACTGTTATACAAAGGTTTTGTTTTCCAAAACACTGGCATCAGTGTACTGCTAAAGTGTAGAAGGACTGTAAACAGTACCTGCTCCCAACACTTTCTTTTATAGATGAGTTAATTTTGGCCTAAGTTGTTAATTGACTTGTCTAAGTGCTCCCAGTTGTCCATTGGTAGAAATGAAAATAGGACTCAGGTTTACCAATCTTATCTTTTCCATTGTATCAGAATCTATAAGAACCATTTCTGGCCAATATATAGATTGCGTAGGTTATTTGGGATGCTTAGCTCTCTCATATAATACTTGCTTATTTCCGTAGGCAAACTTCATTCTCTTTAGAGGACCTTATTTTCTATTATTAGTTCTTTCGGGATATGACAGTAACTACAATGAAACAGTTATGATATACCTTAACACCATCAATTGTGACATACCCAAGGCTATAGCAGTTCACGGGAACTTAAATATTGAATACAGCAGGACTCCTAAAAAGGCATTTTGGTTCCTTCCCGTGGAATCCTTTATTTAAATCATTTGTGAAGTGTTATCTAGCAACATATTTTAAAGCTATGTTGGATAGGAAACTCTTAGGAAATAGTTTTCTTGTACAAAATGTGGATCTTTGATAAATGTAAGTCTCATTTGCAAGTGTAATTATGACACCCGTTTTCACAGATGGTGGAAACCGAGGCTGAGAGTGTACTGTGCCCTGCATGGCGTTGCTTGTGGTGGAGACAGGATATGAACACAAATTCCTTTTATTTTTTCCCTTCATTTATTGCCAGTAAAATGACTCACATTTGTGTCTTTTCACAGTATTCTTAGTGTTGAATTTAAATTCAGGGTTATTATATTCAACAGATTACCGTGTATTCTTTGATATTTTTTAGCCTGACACAAATTTTGGAAAGGAGTCATTAATGATTTTGTTAGAAAAAATCTAATTAAAACCTGATACTGCCATAAAAGATATCTGTGGCAGGAAAAAATGAATCAGTGTTTAATTTTGTGTTTCAGATCTAATTTGACCATCTGTTTAGGGTTGCTATTTTTCATGATGTGGACAAATATATATGATTGTCACATATCTGTTCTATAAAAAATGTTTACTACTTTGCAAACTCACAGTGCCACAGTTTTACAAACTCTTTTATAGAAGGCAGAATTCTCTGATGTCAAATTCTTTCCATAAGGACAAGAAAAAAGTAGAAGCGAACAAGCTGTTGATTTCTAACATTTACTGTCATGTTTCCACTTTAGGCCAGTGTGAGACAGACTGCACTTTTTTCTCAGCGCTTCATCTATTTACTGTAAATTGGGTGAGTGGAATAAAGCTGTAGCTACCAAAAATTAATGTGGAGGCAAATTTAAACCAGATACTTTAAGTAAACACAAATTAGGATGTTATGAGTAATTTCCTGTCATATTTCTGTCGTCTGAAAAACAACAATGAAAATAATAAAATGATCAAATTAAAGGTAAACTTGGAAATTATGTGTTTGTCATTTGCAAAGGATCTTTAATGGAACTACTGCTGGTCATTAAGTCCAGAGTAGCCCCTGACTTTCATGGAGAACTGGCAGACACATCCGAGTGCTCCCCTCGTATGAAATCCTGTGGCAGACATTCGGAAACCCGTGTAGAATGCGAAGGTCACGTGACTCTCCAGTGGGGCAGTTACGCATACAGTTGCGGCAGAGCAGGGGCGATATGTAAGGGCATATGGAAGTACAGTGGGTCTCTGCTTTCCAAGATGAAACAGGGGTGGAAAAGCCATTTCAAAGTCTGGGGTTTGTTCGTTTGTTTGTTTGTTTTTGCAATGACTTCTCTACCAACCATTGACAAAGAGTTTGTTTTTAAACGAATTTGAAAAGTGAAGTTAAAGTTTGGGTCTTCATGTCTCATGATTTGAACTTGATTGAGAGGCCTGCCATTTAATCCTTAACTCCGAGAGTGGTTGATAACAAGCGCTTGAGAGGAAGGTGATTCTGTGTGGGCACTTTTCTGTAAAATCTTGTATACTATTAGTTTGATTTCATGTACTTTTGAAACTGAGTGATACTGCTAGTGAAGGGATTAAGCTGAATAGTGGCACGGAATTGGTTGGGGTGTGGCAAGACAAGGGGATAGGCCTCATGAAAGGTTCTGAACCAGATTTCTCCAGGGCTTTGCTTACGTTAAGCAGTCCTGTGTCACTTTTGTGGGCCCCAAAAGGGAACATAAGATGAGTGTCCAGGTTTATTTTTATTGAGTTTTTCTATCATGATGATTTAAAATGCTTGTTAATTCAGTCCATTTTGTCACTTAATGTTAAACAAGCAATACTCTTTAAATTTTAGGAAAGAAAAACAGCTAAGAGGTGCTTATTGTATATATGAGTTATATTATTTGGAGGTTTTTTAAAAAGATTTTATTGATTTATCTTTAGAGGGGAAGGGAAGTAGACAGGGAGAGAAACATCAATGTGTGGTTGTCTCTCCTGCATCCTCTGCTGGGAACTGGCCTGCAACCCAGGCATGTGCCCTGACTGGGAATTGAACCGCGATCTTTTGGTTTGCAGGTCTGTGCTCAATCCACTGAGCTACACCAGCCAGGGCTTATTTGGAAGTTTTTAAAAAACTTTTTAATCATATACTTTCATAAGAACAAATGCATGCTTAAGCATCTTTAGGAACAAAAAAAGGAGTAGGGGAAGAAATTCTGATGGCTTTTAAAGATACTATACTTATAAATAAATATTTCTCTGTAGATGAATGATACATTCCCTTTTCTTTTGAAAATTAAACTGTGTTCATTCCAAATGCATAATTTGAAACTCTAGTTGTTTGTTTCTGTGTCCATATTTTGTTTCAGGAATATAAATGCATCAAGAGTGGCTGATTTTAAAGAATGTTATTTCTGTTTCAAGGCATTTGACTTGATAGAAATATGTAATAATTACAAATTGGTCCTCAAACTTAAGAAATGCATAAAATACCCTTTAGAGATATTTTTGTTTCCAAATTTGAATATTAATTTCTAGGAATGTATCCAATACATAGCCTAACACCTTTTTGTTTATGCTGCCAATGATCTTTGTATTGCTTAGCATTATTCTCCCAGAAAATGATACTAAAAGTCTGATGCACAAAATAATTTATTTAAATGGGGTTAGAAGTTTACATTTGAATTTCCATGTTTTGTTTCTGTCTTAGGGATAACTTTCCCAAGCCTGCCTAAGACCGGTTAGGCTATATATATTGGAAAGTCTTTCTCACCAAAGTTTTAACATGCATCCTCTTCATATATCCTGTGTTCTGATTCTGTCTTTACTTTTCCTGCTGGTGCCACTGTTTCAGTAATGCTCTCAGCCTTACTCTTAACATACTATTAACCATAACTTCTTTTTGTCCTTTGAAAGAAATAGTTTAAAGCGTCTACTTTCACCATATGAAGAGTATATGTAACCCACAAAAGAGTACCATTGTTATTTTAGGAAACCAATCTTTTAGTAGTAATTACAATGTTCTTTTGGTTCCTAAGTAGATATAAAGAGCCACCTCATTCTTTCATCCATGGACTAATACTTAATTCATCAGCAGATCCTGTTGGTTTTACCCTCAAAATTTATTCTGCATCTGATTGCTTCTTACCACTGGCAGCGCTTTTACTTGTGTGGCACCAGCTTGCCTCGACAGTCACAATAATCTGCTACTGAAAAGGTGATTGCCCTCAATGAGTTTGCTAATTAATTTGTTGCAAAAACCAACTTCCTGAAACATGAAAAGGTATTTGAGTTCAGAGGTTCATTTTTCTCTTTTTAAAATTGTTTTATAGTTGGGATCTACTGTGCTTGGCACGTAGAGAATACACTAAAAAAATGCTTGTGGAATGACAGGGACATAAAAGGATATATATATATATATATTTCAGAGAAGTTATTGACTTTCCCCTTTGTGTACAACACTCTACTAAGTGTTAGGATATTTGAATGGAGAAGAATAAGATTTTTAATCTAGAAGAATTCAGTCTGGTGAGGGGACATAGATAAAAGGTACACCTAGTAGTGAGTGTTATAGTGGCAGCTCATATGAAGTGTCAGTGGAGCACAGAGAGGACACACAGTCTTCCTGAGAGCTCAGGTGTTCTGTCTGTTATAACATCTGTGTGGTTGAGGAAGGAGGTGCATATTGTTGGGCTTTTATAATAATAAGGAAAAAAAGTTCAGCCTTAGGACCTTCCCTACTCCTAGATAGTGTTGTGTTCACAGGGGGCAAGGGATACACATAGGTCAAATCCATGGAGACTTTTTCAATTGATTGCAGCTGTAGATTTTAGAATTGTTGTTACTTTTGTTTACTTTTGATACCAATCTGAGTGCTTAATAGAAAGCCATACTTTGAACTTAAGAAACCTACTTATACAATCTTCTATTTTTTAAGAAGTAAGCTTGAAAAAAGTAGTTATGGTGTGACCAGCATTTAAGGTGTTATTTATTTATTGGCTGTTTTGCAAGACAGTTTGAACTGCAGTGTAGTGATTTTCTAGATTAAACTTTTTAAAAATCTCCCATAACATCCACAGTCGATCCTGCTTGTTGAGTTGTGCCTCTATTTCTGCTCTGGTTGGTGTTTCATGTTGTATCTTAACTTCCTCACAGCCGAGTCAACTCTGTTGGCATAAGTAATGTGAGCCTTCTTTAGAGAGCCAGATAAATGGCTTCCGGACAGATTCAATTTTTGTTCCGGCTAGTTTCATTATTTGCCTTGTAATGCTAGTGTCCTGGATTTAAGGTTTAGGCCTACAGTTATCTTCTGTTACAGAAATACTCTTTCTCAAAACTTTTTAGGTGATCTGTGCAGGTCTAGAATTTCAACAGTCCATGCTTCCAATGACTTTGAGTTACAATGTGGTAGTTTTTATTTTGGCTTTTAATACAGGGTGGGGTAAAAGTAGGTTTACAGTTATGAGTGTGTGAAACACAGAGTTTATTCTTAATATTATTTATTATTGCATTATTTTCCATGGGAACAATGTAAACCTACTTTTGCTGCGTCCTATAGTATTTGATCTCTCTCTGCCTCTTATCCTGTTTCTCCCTCAGCCCCCGCTGATGTATTAAAGATGGCCTTGGGGCTGAAATATCGCCACACTTGGTTATTCAGGTTAGTTTTCTGTAATGGGAAAACATTAACTCTGGAAATTAATGATTTATTTTGTTGTGTGAGTGCGCTTTATTTACCATAGCGTTTCTGTTAAGGTGTGTGAAGGATTATTTTCATTTCATGTAATAACCATAATGGAAATAAAGCAGCTTTTCTGGAACTCTTAAGACATTGAAGGAATCTCATAAGCTTTACCAAGGAGATAACATTTTGGATATGGTCTAGTTTTATTGAACTTACTCTATTTCCATTAACATCATGTCTCCTTATAATCTTTACAGCCTTTGGGCGAGTGAATGTTCTGAGTTGTGAAGAGTGTGCTGAAACACAATATATAATTAGGGGAGTATTTTTCTTACCCTTTGAATTATAGGCCCATTGATCAAGCCAGTCAACAGTGTCTGTGTGTGTGTGTGTGATGAAAATGTGAGCAGTGTACTGTTTTATTTCCTTTAGAAATAAATGTCAATAATACAAGCCTTTCTTGTCCTGAAATGGAAACCTCATAAAACCCTTGCTGTCTTGACTGCACATGCAGTTCCTGCACAAGGAACTGCACATGCTCAGTGCGTGTTTACTATACTTACTAATTAAAATTTGCCAAGAGCAGATTTAATGTGCACATAGGTTATGTCTCCAGTGTGGAAGGATAGCCTTTAAAAGTTTAAGATATCATGTGCTTGATGAGGTTTTTCCTCTTTTTGTGTTCATTTTGAATTTGCAGATACATCATATATTTTAGTTTCTAACGATAAGGCTCATTCGGAAACATTTTTTGTGTTATTCTTTCTACTTTTAGACTGTATTAGTCCCAACATAACCTGCTGATAACTTTTCTGAGTTGTTCACATTGCCTTTCTAAACTCCACTTTGTGAAAACGGACCTTTCTAGCATTTTAACAGAGACCACTATTCAGGGAGTCAGAGGACCAGGTTATGGGATGTAGGCTCTTTGAATTTTGTCAAGTTACTTACTTTGTCTGAATGTTGGTTTCCTCCTCTGTAAAATTAAGGGTTTATTCTCTAATTCACAGTCAGCCCCATGGTCTAGGATATCTCTCTTCTTGGATTATACAAATGGCTTTGGTCAGCTTGATCCATCTGTCCTCGCAAAGAAGCTCCTTGTATCCCCCAGACCCACGTATCTGTGTTCATTCATGCTGACACCCTGAAGTCAGACTAACTGTGTCTTCCATATTTCCAAACAGTCTGTAAAACACCTTTTCCTACCTCTGGGTCTCTAGAAATACGGGAGCTTTTTTGTTGTAGAACTAGTGCTCCCTTTGAATTTGCTAGAAGCCCAGGGAATAGCCATGCCTAAATATTCTCATCTGCCCTTATTAATCTCTCCATCTCCAAATCAGACTGAACGATTGGGTCAATATCAGCCAGTTTCCCACCTCTTCCATAGAATCAGCTGCGCTTGCTCCATTGGTAGGGGTATTTCTGAAACATGACACTGAAGAGAGAAGGAGCTAATTTGTTGGGTTTCACAATTAGTATACAAATAGGTATTCTCAAGCCACAAAGCAAAACTGATGATATTTAGTGGAGATATTTGTTGGCTCTATGAGGGCGGGGACTTAACCTCTCTCATTCATTCTGCCCCTAGCCCAGGAGAATGTCTCACCGAAGTAGGCCTGCCATAAAAACCTGTTGAATGCATGAGTAAATGAAATTAAAATTGCTTAAGGACAGAATGGAAAAGCTTATTTAACTCTTAGATTTATGGGCTTAGAGCACATGCAGAAGATGGAGAACTGGTACGGTGCAGTATCTGAAACCTAATTAAATAAAAGAACATAGAACTTGACCTGGAATCTTAGAAGATTTAGTAGGGGTGGAGGATTCATTTATTTAACTCTTGAGTACAGCACTTAGACTAATGAGAGATTTTACAGTTTTGTTAAGTATTCTGTTCCTTGAAACTTCAGCTGGTCGTGTAGGGGTTGGATTACCTTCTGTCAGAAATGTAAAAGAAGGGCTTTCTAAAAGAACAGGTGGTTGAACCCACTGATCTCTGCGGTGCATGTGAGTTCATGGTTCTGAGTTTTACTTCAAAGGGAGATTAGGCGTAGCATGCTAATTGTCTCACGGTGGATAGTGAATTGGATAATGAAATTTTCACTCTTTGCTAAAGAAATTGAATGGTAGAGCCTTTTATGACATTATTAACATTTTACGAATATCTAAGTGTGGAAATAGTTTTGTCTTCTTATTAATAAGTCAAATAACAGAGAAGTGATACTGGATAAAAGAAAGATGGCCGTCGGGGAGAGAGAACAGAATGGTCAATTAGAACCCTATTGGGAATTGCCTGCATTTAGATAATGAACAGTTGTCCTCTAAGTACATCAGTAACCCCTGATAGAGAGTTTTCTTTGTTAACATCACACCAGTGAGAACACCGCAGCAAGCCAGGGACCTGTGTACGCATCTACGGAGAGGAAACCTCTGATTACGCCTGTGCAGCCTCTGCGTGTATAGATCTGCCTGGTCGTTCGTGAAGTGGCCTTTATAGTGTGGACTTGGGATCTTCAAAAAAAAATATCGAAATCACTTATGGTGCAAAGTTAGGGAATTTAAAGATAAATATAAATATGTTCTGTGGCCTCCTGAAATAAGTAGTTTATTGAAGGAGACAGGAGCAAAAACAATTATATTACAGTTGGATACCTTTTTTGAAACTAAGATATAAAAATGTGCTGTGGAGACATTCCGTATTGGGCAGGTAAGAAAGAAAAGAGTCTTGAGGATGAACTTCGAAGGGTAGGAAGTGGAGGCGGCAGGTGTGTGCCCCGTGCGTCTCCTCCTACCAATCTGATGGGCACAACTGCTGAAGTTTTGCTCTTTGGAAAGGGGCTGGCAGCCGGGAGTCGGCCTGTGTACAGCTGCGTGCTTGCGGTGGGCAGAAACAACGCAGAGGCAAGGATCCTCACCAGAGACTTGACAGTAAGGCTGCTCTCTGGTCCGTGATCTATAAAATAATCAAATACCATGCAGAGCCAGGATGTGAAGGCTTCTAGATGAGATCAAGACTTAGTGAAGATACAGACATATCTAAAGAAATGCCGTATCAATCAAGAATGAGAGTATGTCAGAATCTGAATGTGGATAAAGCAGAAAGGCTGATGGACTTGGGCTGCCTCCTTCCGAACACTGTGTAGGAGGATGGAGCACTCTCGTTATTGTAGTTTGTAGATCCCTGGTGTGTAGATGGACACACCAGGCGACCATTAGCATGATGCCATGTAAACATTTTTCATAAAACAAATCTCCCTGCTCTGATTTCCTGTTCATTCAGTTACATTCTGGTTATAATTTGCCCTCCCATCTAGATCGGTCTACAGGGCGTAAAGGTACTACTGGCTGTGCTGATACGAGCATTCGGATCCATATGGCAGTTATGGTTCTCAGTGCAAACAAATGTAGTTAACTGAGGGGCATTTCTAGTTTGCACATTAGTCTCTTGTGAACTTAATGTTACTCTACTGCCGAAAGATGATTCCACTCTGGGACTTAAAAAGAAAAGAAAAGCCAGTTCCTAAGTTTACAAAGCTGAGATCCAGACCAAAATGATGTACTCATCGAGACAAACACTGTCTCTTGGCTACCAGCTCCATTTGAAATAGTGCAACTTGAAGCAGAGTTGAGCACATCAGGTTGGCCAGAGGAGACACATGTGGGCATGTTTGAAAAGCTGCAAGAGGTTAAAATATGAGAAAGTGGAGAGAAGGGTGAGGAAGCTGGAGAGAAGGGCAGAAGACAGGTTGTGAAAGGGCTGTTCTTT
Organism: Carollia perspicillata; assembly: GCA_004027735.1. Taxonomy (NCBI): domain Eukaryota; kingdom Metazoa; phylum Chordata; class Mammalia; order Chiroptera; family Phyllostomidae; genus Carollia; species Carollia perspicillata. The sequence continues at coordinate 133 of PVKM010029732.1, read as the reverse complement.
TGGGCAGAGGGTGTTTCATTCATTTTTAAAAGTAAGTTGAATTAAAAGGAAATGTGTAATTTTTCTGCTAAAATACCATTCTACTTTTCCTGATTATTTTTAATTGAGCAGATCTGTTATTTTAAATTCAAGC
>PVKM010029731.1:0-17622 GCA_004027735.1 Carollia perspicillata | reverse complement strand
AAAAAAAAAAAAAAAAAACCTAGGAATAAACTTAACCAAAGAGGTAAGAGACCTGTATGCACAAAACTACACAACACTGAAGAAAGAAATCAAGGAACACACAAACAAATGAAAACATATACCACATTCATGGATTAGAAGAATTAACATTATCAAAATGTCCATACTATCCAAAGCAATTTACAGATTCAATGCAGTACCTTTTAAAGTACCAATAGCATATTTCACAGAAACAGAACACACACTTCAAAAATATTTATGGAACCATAAACAACCCCTAATAGCTGCTGCAATTTTGAAAGAGAAGAGCAGAGTAGGAGGGATCACAATACCTGATACCAAACAGTATTATAAGGTCATTGTAATCAAAACAGCCTGGTACTGGTATAAAAACAGGACCATAGACCAGTGGAACAGAATAGAGAACCCAGAAATAAAACCAAGCCTCTATGGTCAATTAATATTTGACAAAGGGGGCAGCAACATAAAATGGAATAAAGATAGCCTCTTCAACAAATGGTGTTGGGAGAATTGGACAGTTATGTGCAAAAAAAAAATGAAATTCAAGCACCAAATTACACCATACACAAAAATAAATTCAAGGTGGATAAAAGACATAAATATAAACCATAACACCACTAAAGTCGTACAGGAGAACTTAGGCAGGAAAATCTCAGACATTTCATGCAGCAACATTTTTACTGATATGTCCCCTAGAGCAAAAGACATGAAGGAAAGAATAAACAAATGTGATCTCACTGAAATAAAAAGCTTCTGCATAAAGAAAACAGTATGAAAATAAAAAGAGAACCAACTGTATGGGAAAACATATTTGCCAATGATTCCTCAGACAAGGGTTTAATCTCTAAAACATATAAAGAAGTTACACAAATCCACTCTAAGAAGACAAGAAACCCAATTAAAAATGGGCAAAGGACTTGAACCAATGCTTCTCCAAGGAAGCTATACAGAGGATCCAGAGACACGTGAAAACATGCTTAATATCACTAGCTGTCAGAGAGATGCAAATTAAAACCACAATGAGATACCAGTTCACACCAGTCAATATGGCCATCATAAACAAAGCAACAAACCACAAGTGTTGGACAGGATGTGGAGAAAAGAGAACCCTAGTGCACTGTTGGTGGGATCGCAGACTAGTACAGCCACTATGGAAACAGTATGGAATTTTCTCAGAAAACGAAAAATGGATTTGCCTTTTGACCCAGCAATTCCACTGCTAGGATTATACCCTAAGAACCCTGAAACACCAATCCAAAAGAATCTTTGCACTCCAAAGTTCATAGCAGCACAATTTACAATATCCAAGTGCTGGAAGCAACCCAGGTGCCCATCAGTAAATGAATGGGTCAAAAAACTATGGTACATGTACACAATGGAATTCTATGCAGCAGAAAGAAAAAGGAGCTCCTACCCTATGCGACAGCATGGATGGACCTGAAAAGCATTATGCTAAGTGAAATAAGCCCAGTGTTGAAATATCAATACCACATGATCTCACTTTTCACAGGAACCTAAAGAACAAAACAATCAAACAAGCAAAGTATAACCACAGACACTGAAATAGAGAACAGTGTGACAGTAACCAGAGGGGAGACGAGAGGGAATTTCAGGGGAAGAGGGAAAGAGTTCATAGGAACAAATATGAAAGACACATAGACAAAAACAAGGGGGCTGTAAATGGGAGGGCGGGTGGAGGCTTGGGTGGGTGGGCTGGGATATGAGTAAAAGACAGAAAACTGTACTTGAACAACAATTAAAGTAAAATTTTTTATTAAAAAAGGAATTTATAAAATTGAACAAGGAATTTTTTTCTGGCTGTAAACATTAACTCCTGTTGAGCCCAAGGTTAATACGTAGTCTGACTGAATGTTTCATTGGCTAGTTCAGGGCTGCTCTTGTAGTCCACTTATTCTTCATGCTTTTTTAAAAGGCCTTTTATTTTTTTTTACTTTTATTTTTATTTTTTTATTCAAGGTCTTGTCTTTCTTTGTAGATCTTGATATTTTCCCCTTATAGGAGGTCACCTAAAGAAGGTGACAAGTCAGTGTCATGGAAATCTTTCGAAGTCAGCACCCAGGTGGAAAGCTCTTAGGTCCTCCTTCACTGGGTCAAAATTAGGGCAAATGTCTAAAGCTCAAATGCTTGTGGAAAGGCCAGTGTGCTTCCTCCCTGAAGGACTTAGAGCTTTTCCCATCCCTACCAGAAAATTCTGCATTTAACATATTTCTTTAAATATTATAGGCAAGTTATTACCTTCATTAGTCGACAGGATATTTGTTTATGATACCGTGTCCTACTTTAAATTCCAAATTCAGTTTCTACCTTCACAGGACCCCTTAAGTGATGAATTCTTCAAGTCTGGCCTGGGAAGGGAGCCATTGATTATAGTTAAGCACATTTGTAAATTAGAGGAAGCGGTTTCCTGTACTGCACAAATTTGACTTTGGGAGTAAACATTCAAAAGAGCAGCATGTAACATTAAATTAACACTTTCATGATTCAAAAATTGTCAATATTTATAAATTTACATATATTCTCTGCTACTTTTCTCTAAGAAAAGAACAGATTATATACTAGTGAACTGAAAAAAAGTGTAAGGAGAATTCACCAAAATAAACCATAGCTTATGAAAATGAAAGTGATTTCTCTTGTATGTTCTTTTAAAATTCTATAATAAATATATTACTTTTATAATAAAAATACTAAGTAAATATTAGACTATATGGTTTATATCTTACAATTTGACTATACTCATATTTCACATATGTTTCTCTTTAGTACAATTATAAAAGGAGAATTACCTTCCTGATGAGGAAATTAGTATCAGGAAAGCATTTAATTTCATTTACATTTTGAAAGTTTATATTTTCATCAATTGTCAGAAATGGAAGATGGAAAATTTAATAAATTAATTTATATATATCTATGTACATACATATAACTAAGTCAGAGAATAATGCCATTAAATTGTCCTTAGATCTGAAGTAAAATTATTAAAAATATAAATAAATAAATTATATGCAAATATAATTTATACCAAAACCCAATTATCTCTAAGTTATCAAGAAGAGGCAACAGCAAATAAAGGTTCTTCTAATAAGTTTAACATATTTTCATATATACTTTATAAAATGAGAAAGGTAGGGATACTGAATAATGTTACTCATTGTTTTTTCTGCAAACTCTAGAAAGCCAGGATAACCTGTTACATTCATGAAAATTTATCAGACAACACCTAGACTTATTAAAAAATGCCTCATTATACAGGTTAAAAAAAAAGCCTGATTCTTAAAGAGGCTAAAATGTCACATGCAATGTCATTGAGAAGGATTACAAAAGATTTGGGACTTTAACACAACAAGGCTTTCTATCTTAGTTTAGTGTTTTTTTTATATTTATTACTAGTTGCCATTTATATAATTATTTTCCTAAAAGTAACATGATATTTTCCCCTGACAGCTCACAATATTTTCTCTTTACATTATTGAGCTTCTTCAATCTATAAGGTTATATCTTTCAACAAATTTGGGAAATTTTCAGAAATTCCTGTTTAACTATTTTTGCCCTATTTTCTCTATCTCTTCATTCTGTAACTCTAACTCCACTTATGTTAGACATTTTGGTATTATCTCCCAAGTCCTAAGTCACCATTTCCTTTTTTCCTCTTTTTTCCCTGTTTTTTTTTAATATTAGTAATATTTATTAATCTGCCTTTTAGTTTACTTCTTTCTGTCTCCTTGAATTTTCTCTTAATCATATTAAGTAAATTATTTAAATTTCAGATTTGGTGTTTTACATTACTAGGATATCCATTTGTTACTTTTTACATTGTCCCCTTTTTTTGATATTTTCTATTTGTCACGTTGGTTACAAAGTACCGTGTTTTTTGGACTACAAGACATACATTTTCCCCCAAAATTTGGGAGGAATAATGTTTGTTAATGCTACTGTTGAGTTCTGTTTATATTTACATCGGTGAAATATTATGTTATTTATGTTATTAAATAATTTACCACATTTTTTGCTTCAAATTTTTTTTCCTATTTTCCTCCTCTAAAACCTAGGTGTATCTTATGATCCAAAAAATACAGTTCATTTCCCATAATTACAATATTGATTTAAAACTCTTCTGACAAATGCAGCATTTGTCTCATCTCAGAGGTGATCCTCATTGATAGCCTTTTTCTTGAGTATTAATCATTTATTTCTGTTTCTTTGTAGACTGAGTAATTTTAGGTTATATGCTGATGATTTTGTATGTTATATTGCAGAAATTCTAGGACCTGCTATATTCCTCCCAAGAGTGTTGTCTTGCTTAGTTAATTCAGATGAACTGAAATCTTAAATTGGATGGTAAGTAGAAGCTAAAATATTCTGCTAACTGTGGCTGCATTGTTCAAAATCTGCCCAATGCATGGACGGCCCAAGGTCTGGGAAGAGTTAAATGCTGAATTTGGGGTGCTGCATCTGTGGTTTTTTCTTTCCAGTACTCCTCTCACCAGCCCTTCACTTCTCATCTATTGTGATGGCTTGTAAGCTGGTCCTTGAGATCTTCTTCAGTAAAACAGAATGTGTTTATCTCAGCTCAGGCCAACCACTTGTGGAGACCTGGGGCCTGCCCTAAAAGCAAATGCTGTGAAATTGGAGTAACTCTCTGAGTGGCATTCCCTCTTCAAATAGTAAAGGTCTCTTGTATTTTTGCCTAGTTTTGGCCATTTTCCAACGTATATGTTGTTTTTAAGGAAGAATTTTTTTCATATAAGAACAATTTGATTATGACATGAAGTAGAATCATGTTAAAATTAACTTTTGTCTTCTCTTTGTTTAGTTTATATTTTAATCCTTTTGACAGTTGAGAAATATAATTTGGTGGGAATAAACAGAGATAAATTACTTGGGTTCAAATATCAGCTGTCACTAACTGTGTGATCTCTTTGTTTCTCATTTACAAAATGAAAATAGTTATAATAGTACAAATTTCATAGGATTGTTTGTGAACACTAAATAAGATACAGTGTAGAAAGTTGTTAGTATAGTGATTTATACATAACAGATATTTGAATGGTAGCTATTGTTAATATAATGAACATTCTTTTACTACATCATAGATTACATAATTTCTACTTCTGAAAGTCAGGCCGCTAGGATCCCTAAAGATCTTTCACTGGCTGTTTTTATAATCAAATCTTGTACCATTCCCAATTTAGAAACTTTCTTTAAGGATTAAAGAAAAACAAGTAAATACATCAGTGTACTTAGGGATACCTACCTTTGGGAAATGACTGAATTTTGGCTAATTAGAAATTAATTATTAAAATTTCATGATATTTTCCCCCCTCTGGGCAATTATTTTATGTGACTAAATAAGCTTTACTTTTGCTCTCCAGCTGCCTAGAGAAAAATGGTAGACATGGATTGGAATTTTATTTATTTAGAAGAAGGAGCATGTATACTTTAATCAAAAGGGCAAGCTTACTTTCCTGCATCTGGCCATGTGACTTTGTGCCATCCCATTTTCACTTTCAAAAGTCAATGTTAGAGCTACTAGTGAACATTAAACATTACTCAAAATAGTTTAATAGTTTTGAAAGTTGCCTTTTAACTCAAAAATAAATTAAAAATCTATCAACTAATGAATCCTCTCTTTCTCTTTATTTGGATGCCCTCTAACTGCAATTTTCAAGGGACAATTTTTGGCAAACATATTAATAGAAAATACTCACTGGAGCCCAGAAAACAAGTCTGTCTCCTTTTTTCATCTTTGGCAACTACCTCTAGCTGTACATCCAAAGTTTTTAAAATTTAGGAGTATTATGAAAATTACAGGACTAGTGAAGGGGTGCCTCAAGAAAAAATATTATAAACCTCACATGATTCATGAATCATACTCAAAATTTATTCAGAATAGAAATTTCCATGATTTTCAGACTTCATATCAACAGTGCTTCCCTTGTAGGATCATTCTAACCTGAAATTTACACCATTACTGAGATCATATTTTGTCTTCATCATTTTCCCTGCATTGTATTTGTCTAATTTGTAATATGCTCCTCAAGTAAAGATCAAATGGGGGTTTTAAGATGTTGTTGGTAAAGAATTTTTACATGTTGTTATTATGTAAATATAAATTAATAATACTAATAAGGTTCTACTATAATGCAGAAACTTACAGTAAGGCATTAAAAACAATTTAACTGAAGGCATAAAGATTTAGTAGGAAGCAATGCTTAGCAAAATATTACAGAAGCTACCAGTGCCTCTAGTTATAATATTTTATTCAGTTTCATAAGTTTGAAAGTTTTTTCCAATAAGAGCTGAAAAGTGTTATTGAATGACTTTACCCTGTTTGTATCACTTGCCCTTTCTATATAAGAGTGTTGATAAATGAAACTCTCCTGCATTCATGGTGAATATTTATACACAATTATATTCTTTCAAATAATTGTAGCTAAACTTCCCTTGAACTAAATTAAAAAGCAGGATGCAAATTGTCTGTATATTGTGGTTGCAATTATGTAAAAATATGATTGCATATGAATAAAGGACTGGAAGGGAATATACAGAAATTACTTTAATTATATAAGTATGATGGAAATTACATGAGTTTCCACACACACACTATTTAAATTTTATGTAATATTATGTTGTTTTTATGATAGTATTTTACTTTTCTAAAGTTTTTTACTAACAAATGCAAATCTGTCAGTGTAAAAATACATCAGGTAATTTTTTAATGAAATATTTTTATTTGACTTTTCAGAAGCTCCTGCTTCAAGCTTTTCTATCCATTCCTCTTGCAACAAACTCATTCAATTATTCACTTAATTGAAGTTTATTGAGCACCTAAACTATGCTGGGTCTTATGAATGTAGGGGCCACCAGGACTTGTCACATCAAGTGATTTTCAGGGTATAAGGGGGATAAGTGGTAATGAAAAAAGTACAATTTTAAAAAAAGAAAATTTCGCTCTCTATAGATTCTCCAGAAATGCTCCATTTTTTGTTTTGCAAATTTTTCATAACAGAAAATTTAAAAAGCACAGTCCAAAGAAGAGAAAAATGTACAAAGAACTCCCATATACACATCTTGCAGCAGGTGTTAACTTAGGTCCAAACTTGTTGCAGCTCTACTACTTACCTACTTTTCTTTCACCATTCCCATACCCTATACACAGAACTACTTTGAAGCATATCGACTTTCCCAAATCCTGATTTATATTAACATTACAAAGAGAAAGCCAGACCTTAGGGGCCTTGAAGTGCTGTGGGAGAGCTCACATCACCGATGAGATTGTCTTACCAAAAACTGGACCTGAAACTAATCAAGACTCTCGGTATTTCTTCTCATTAAATGGAAATACAGATGTTGGAGCTCCCTTCCAGTCACTACCAAGTTTTCTAAAAGAACAATCAATCTCTGAAGCAGGTTCATGTAATCATAATGTAATTTATAATGCCCCCAGTATGCCCCCCTTTGGCAAACCACACATTACTGTTCTCCCTGCTCACCATGGACAATTGGTTTCCCATTGACATTTTCTCATTCCTGATCATTACTCATAACAGCAAACATTGAGCAGACTTAACCAGCTGCTTCTTCTGAAATATTTTCTCAACTAAAATTACCTTCTCTTCATTGAATGACTACTCTTATTTCTTTGTCTCTTCTCCTTTTTCTTTACCTATCTCCTACTTTTGAATTCTTTGTTCCTTGAAATGTTTTAATTTTTTTCTCCCTCTCTCAATGATTTTGTCTTTTGGGATGATACTTAGAATAATCATTATGTATATAATTATAATAGCTACATTTTGGAAGGCTCATTCTATGACAGGTTCTGTAGTAAGTTCAACCTTTGCTTTTATGAGCTCACTTAACCTTTAAAACAACCATAAAAGGGTATAAATTCTACCTTGTGTTTTTTAAAGAGAAAATTTTTAGTGTTAAGGGACTAAAACATTTTCCTGGAATGGCACTGTTGTGAGTGGAGAGACTAAGTGCCAATTCTACCTATTTCTGACTACACAGATAAAGTTATTTTTTGATGGGCTGTGCTCCTGCTCAGTACCCTTCCATGAATTTTCGGATCTAACCTGGCATCTCTGCTCAATTTATTTCTCATCATTTCCATTCCATACAAATATCTGCTAGCCATTTGCACAAAAATGACACACAATAACCTTCAACACATTTAAGAAGACAAATGCTCTTTGCCTAAAATACTTTCTTCTCTGATTTCTCTACTTATTTCAATGCTATAATCATTGTCATTCATATTCAAAACACTGGTCATCATCACTGGTTTTCCCTTCTCTTCTATCACCCACATCTACAAAAGGCGCTAAGGTTCATTGATCTTTTTAAATCTTCCAATCCTCTCAATTTTACAAAAGAAACACACATAAACATATATACACAGACATATGTATAACAGCAAAAACTACCTAGCAAAGGCTTTTTAAGATAAATAATTAAGAAATCATGCATAAAACAAATGATAGCTATCTTTTATATCAATAAATGTAGATAGAATATGTGTGTAAAAGCTATATCTAAGACAACATTACTTAGACTAAAAATAAAAGTGTAAAAAATATATCAAACACTAATGAAAAGAAAGCAAAAATTATTTATTCAAAATCTGAAATAAAAAAGCACCCTTCATAATGAGAAAGTGCATAACCCTCAATGAAACCTCAATGATAATGATGAAGACTATAACCTCCACAAACAATCTTCTGACCCATTTGGAAATTTATGACTTCATGAGCAGGTGAGTGACTGAGATATTTTTAACTGCTCTCACAGCAGTTTCATCTGTCTCCAAGACAAATTTAAGTAGTCAGAACATTAAATGTTCTGTAAACTGTCCCCTTCCCTTAAAAGCAGCACAATACAATGGCTGTAGGAACAGGTTCTCAGCCAGATGTCTAACTTCAAATCTCAATTCCACTACTGACTTTCCCAGAGACTTTAAGCAAGTTACTTAATCTCTATGTGCCTTGGTTTTCTCACAGGTTAACTGTGGCTAATACTATTAACTCATAAGAGGCTTATAAAAATAAGTTAATTAGCCCAGGCTGGTGTGGCTCAGTGGATTGAGTGTTGGCCTGCAAACCAAAGGATTGCTGGTAGGACTCCCAATAAGGACACATGCTGTGGTTGTGGGCCTGATCCCCAGTTGGGAGCATGCCAGAGGCAACCAAGTACCTCTCACACACTAATGTTTCTCTCCCTCTCTTTCTGCTCCCCTTCCCTTATTTTTCCTTCCCTTCCCCTCTCTCTCTCTCTTAAAAAAAAAAAAAAAAAACAGTAAATAGAATCTTTAAAAAATCAATATTTGATAATAGGCTATAAATGTTTATTATTAAATAAGTATGCATAATTCTCTCCTAAACAACCTTTATGAGTTTTTTTTTCCTGACTATTGAATAAAACACTATTTCATCATGGAATACTATTTGGCCACACACAAAAAAGAAAATTTTACCCTTTGTGACAGTATGGATGGATCTGGAGAACATTATTCTAAGTGAAAAAAAAAAAACTAGTCATATAAAGATAAATACAAATACCACAAAATTTCACTCATATGTGGAATCTAATAAACAAATTAAACTAACTAACAAAATAGAGACAGACACATAGATAGAGAGCAGGATCACAGCTAAACAGGGGGAGGAAGATGGTGGATAAAAGGATTTAGCAGAAAGGAAAAAGGACTCATGGATGTGGACAACAGTGATTGTGGGAGGGGAGGGTAGTATAAGGGGACTAAATAGTAATGGAAAAATGCAATAAAAATAATTTGAAGTTAGAAAAAAATACTATTTTATCAAACCTGAAACTTAAATCCTTTATTTTTCAGACTATAATCTATCACCAGCATTATATCCCAGTACTCTTTGTTCTTACTCTAAATGCTACCAAATCAGATTACTTACCCAGTAAACTTGACCACTTCCTTCTTCAATGTGTTCAGATTCTATGCAGCTCTCCAGATTGAAATGCCTCCCCACCATCTCTGCCTAGACATCCTTCAAGACTTGGTTCAAATGTCATTTCTGTCTGATCCAGTCAAAGATGATCTAGGTCTCCTTGTAAATCTTATCATTCTTTGTAACCATTCTATAAAACATATGGACTAAGTGACAAGATGTCACACTTTTGTCACATTTTTTTCTTCCCTAGATTTTAAACTCAATGAGTAAGGCAGGGTGGGCTCATTATTCCCTTGTAAATTCTGTCTGATATATATTGTCTATTATACAGTGTTCAGAAATGTAGTTTAAATCAATGAAGAAAAAGATTTCTATGTGTATTAAAACAGAACAGGCACATTTTATGCCAAATTAGTTTCTAAGCACCAGATAACAGCTCAATTTTCATGTCATGTGTCCTCATTTCTTATTTTGAAAACTTTCGTTATATTATGTCTCATTTTTCCCTTTTTTCTTTTCATAGAGCACAAAGTTAGAATTCTTCTACTTCATTCAAGAGTTTAAGTAAGAAGTCTAAAAAAAAAACTTGGTTGAATCTTATCTCTATCACTGGCAGCTCTCTGAATTTGAGGGTTACAAAAATTCTGAGTGTTTCTTCCTGTATAAAATAAGTCAAGATTATATAACACTTCTACAAGCCATCTTGGAGCTTGTGGAGACCTGCTGGGGATAGAACTATTAAAATGATAAACATGTCTGGAAGGCTCTGGTCCAAGGCCATTTTTGCTGGCCATAAGCTGGCTCTTCAGAACCAGAGGAAGCACACAGCTCTTCTCAAAACTGAAGGAGTTTGTACCTGAGTTGAAACTAAATTTTAACTAGGCAATAGTTGTGCTGAAGTGTACAAGACAAACCACAACACAGCGTCTCCTGGTGGCAAACCATACAAAACTAAAGTCATCTGAGAAAAGGTAATTCATGTTCATTGAAACAGTAACAAGGTGCATGTCAAATTTTGAAGCAACATTCCTGCTAAGGGCATTGGACACAGAACCCATGTGATGCTGTACCCTCCGAGGATTTAAACTTATTAAAAAGTAAGTAAATAAAAGTAGATTTGTTCTCTAAAAAGGACTTCTATAATGTTTTTCCCATGGTAGGAATGCAATAATAGATAAGAATAATAGTTGTGATAATAATTTAGTATAGACTCTGTTATACTTTTAAAATTTCATTTTATTATATTTGTATTTATGCATCACCAAGGGCATGGTTTATCATCTGTATATTAACAGTAAAGCCATAAAACTAACAGTTTGCCTACTTTCACTTCAGATTTCTTATTTATAACATCTCATCAAAGTAGATCATATTTTGTGAATTATCACTTAGTCCATTCATTTTCTTGGCAGTCTAGAATATCCCATACCAAAAATATATTTCTTCTCATGTTAATAATATTGTTTTCCTGTAAATATCCTGAGTATTCTGAAGGATCATCAGTCTGTTAATGGGATTGACATCTGATAGTTTGTAAAACAGTATACATTTGTGTTATCATGATTAATGTATAATGTTTTACTAATATCTTCAAAGTCTTTAATCAATGGGACTTTTGAAATGTTGTCTTTCTACCCTTTTTCACTATACTCTGCTCCTTTCCTATCTATTTCTCTGTATACTTAGTTTTCTCTCTCTCAATTCACTTTCTTTCTCTGCTTTTATCCAATATGATGGCCATGACCAACTGATCTGATTGATCTCTTACTAGAACTTTCAATATCTAATTAGTGTTACATTCATGAGAGTTGGTTTGTCTCAAACACTTCCAGTTTAAAGAAAAAGCTATTTATTTTGTGAGAAGCTAACAACTACTAATTTCTACAGTCAATAGGTATATTGAGATATTTCATCATCTCTCAGCAATCTTACCTGAATGGCTTGGTGTCCTTGCATCTGTTCAGGTTTTGTGGTGACATAGATTCATGATGGAAAGATTAAGGGCATTGGACTCAGGCAGACATGGATCAAATTTGAGCTCTACCATTTGCTTGCTTTGTCTCTTCTGCTTTTCCCGTTGGGTATCAGTATAATGAAGGTACTTATCTGTAAAATGGGGCTGAAGGGGTTGGAGGCAATGAATATGCAGCCCACAGCCCTCAGCCCTGTTCCAAGCATGTGCATGGGAACTCAGGTGTGGAAGGAGGGCTTATTAGCACTGCTGTGTTAGTCTGCAGAGAGCTGAAATGAGTTATCATGATCTAGCCTGAGAAACGAATCATCTTTAACAATTTTATTCCATGAGAAAACACATTTTGAGTTGTAAATAAATAATTTATTAATGTGTTGGAAACACAACTGAAATATCAGATGCTGGAGTATAGTAGGACCTAATCTGTGAGTTGTCTATGAATAATATATGTAATATGAGATTAACTGTTAACTTTCTTATTATGTTACCTAATTTTAAAAATAATTTCAGTATTTGAAACAGCTGTAGAAATGAAGTTGGTTATTAAAATAAAAAGATTAATTTTTCACTTAGCTTTCCCTTAGAAAGAAAAGAATGCTGCTCTTGGTAAACATTTACTAATGAGCCTTTGGACTCACAAGTGTGACGATACATTAAATTACTAAGGGCTTATCCTTTAGAGGGAAAAGAAAAGTAAAATGTTGATTTTTCACATCCGGAAGACTGGGAGGCATTTTTGGTAGTAGAAGACGCCTTGTCCAAAAACTTTCAGCAGAAATTTTTATTATTTAATAAAACTTGATATTTATATTCATGGGTTTAAGAAACCAAAAGATATGAAGGAAGGTCAGAAAACTGACTGAAATGAGAATAAAAGATATATTTTGTTATAAGCAAAGGAAAACTACAAAGAAGATAAATGTAGAGTTTGGTAAAGTGCAAAGCAGCATACTTATCCATTCTGGAATTGAACAAAATATTTATTGAAGACCTAGTATGTGTAGTCACTGCATTGGGTATTCAGAATCCCCGTGAGCAAGATGAAGAAGATCCCTGTTTTTCTATAGTTTATAACCCAGTAGGGAAGGCAGATAAATAAGCATATGTTTAGCCTACAGCACTAAAATTCTATTCAGAGAAGTGTTTCGTTCTGTTAGCATATGAGAAGGCCATCCACTCAGAAATTAGAAGATTGTGAAGGGTGGAAGTGATCAACCACTGAATGCCACACATGGTTCTGACACATCAGAAACTTCAAAAGACTTTCATCAAAACTTTGAAAAATATAAACAATTTGTTTCCAAATTACCAGTTTCTGTAATGTCCTTCTTCCTCCTGTCCACGTCAGGTAGCCACTATAGTGCTACATTCACCCTCAACCTGCAAATTTTCATCCAAACTTCACCCTGTAGCCTTTCTACCTAATAATGTAAAAGTGAGCCTTTATAGTAAAGTGAATAATTCCACAGTATGGTTTAAATTTTCAATGAATAAAATTCCAAATTTAAGATATAGTAAGTGTGGCATTTTATAGAAAAATTACTAAGCAGAACAAAATATTGTAATGGCCTCTCTTCAGAGTGGCTGACTAGTCCTCAGTAAGATACAGTAAGATACTATTTATGGATGAATGAATCTACCTAAAAGTGCACTAATAAGATTTAACTTGTTCCACTTAGCCAGAGAGGAGGGGGGAGACGAATAATAGGGAAAGGGCCATCGAGGAACATGTATAAAGGACATATGGACAAAGACGAAGGAGGTAGGTTCGAGGGTGGGAGGCAGGGATGGGTGGGGCAGGGGGGCATGATGGGGTAAGAATGGAGACAACTGTTCTTGAACAACAATAAAAAAATAAGATTTAACTTCTTGCCACTAATATTTTTCTAGAAAATAAAGGAGAAAATATAATCACATAAAACTAAAGATGTTAAGAGTCCCATTTCCTGATGAACTAGCATCATCATAAGTACAAAATGTTTGGCTAGATAGAGTGCATTTCTTAAGTAGAAGCAACAACTGACCTCAGAACTCAGAAAATGTCTCTTTTTGAATATTTCTTCCATGGTCACCTGCCTGATCTTCCAGCTTTCACTATATTTCTACACCTTTTCTTCAAAGCCCTCCTTTCTCAGGAAATTCCTTCAGGGAAGTGATTCACCTGGATCTTACCTTGTTGCTAAAGTCCTACTTTTCATCCCAGAAAAGGTGAGTAGCTAGCTCATCAGCACACAAATGGCACAAACCCTCCCCATGCCTATGCCAATATTTGGTTTTAACTTAATGATTAAAATTTCTCTATGTTCTCATCAAGAGGAGAAGCTGAGTTCCACTTTATTTGTTCTAAGCCCATGCCTCTCTTTAGTGTGTGTAGCAGATCATTATAAAGCTTTAAATTTTGGCAAAACTAAGCAGCATAACTCACAGTGGCCTAGAGTGGCAATTATTCTAATCACATGGCCTTCAAGAAAGTTTGTACTATTTGATTTGACCTAAACATATGGTTTAATGAATGACTCTTTAAAAGTTATTTATGTAGGCAAGGTCTAATATGCTGGTAGTCAGTTATCATAAGTGTTCAAATTATATATAAGGCACAACAATTTACACATAGATATTGTGCAACTCAACATATTAATAGAAATTATTATTCCTAAAAGTGTTTAATCTGCAGAATATTGTTTGTGATTGACAGCTTTATGTTTAATCTCAGGGATCTTACAGGTACAGGTACTGAAATGAACTAATCCATACCTTGTAAATTCACTAAAAGTAGCTAGCATCTCAAAATTGCAAATTAAATCCCTACATCTGGAACAAGGAATCTTGGGATTTACAGGTTTTTCTGATTTTCTTCATCACAAAATAGTGGAAAATTTTCTAATTTTTATTTTATTGAAGGGATTATTCCATTGTTCTCATTTGAAAGGTACATAAGAATTTTGGATGTAGAGCTGTGGGTCACCTTTGCTGTCTGTTAAGTTGGCCTTGTTAAAAGCATGCTTTACCCCTATGAATATATTTTCAATTTGTCACAAAGTATTTAGCTGAGCAGTTTTCTCTAATTTTATACTTTTTTTTTCCAGAGGGCCTTTTTACTTTAAATTTGTTGAGAATTTTTATTGTTTCATCTTCGCAAGTACCACAGTTTTTATATGCTATTTGGATAAAAAACAGTTTAGAATCCTGCTAGAATAGTTCATTTTGGAAAACATCCTGTAGACATGATTTGCTGGAGGCAAGCTAACATTATAGATTAAGAGTTTACATCAAGACAATGGAAAAATATCATAGCTTCTTGAAATGAAACAGGAAAGATATTATCTTTTTTTTCACTGTAACTGAAGATCTGTTCAGAACTTTGTCTAAAACAAAAGTACATAGTCACAAACCTCCTTAGGTACCACTCTCCAGACATTCAGTATAGCCTCTATTTGTACTCATTTCTCAAGTACAGGCATACACTGGGAAATTATAGCAATTCCTTCCACAGCATTTTGGCTGATTCATGTTAACTAACTATAGTGGTGGTCCAGGAGGATGAGCAATGAGACAAAATGAAACCCTCACTTTCCCTAAAAGAGCTGGTAGCAAACTCTCACTGGTTGGGAAATATTCCCCATCACCTACCTCCTGGAGCACATTTCCACTTATTTTCAAATGTAGAGAAAGCAAAACCCAGCACTGTCAAAAATAAACAAATACACTCAGAAACACACTGGTAATTACTGAGTCAGTAAAAGCTTTATGAGTTGCTAAAGCTGCTTTGTGTTTCATCACCACTGATTTTAGATTGATCACTGGAGGAGAAGGCAGGCGATTCCTTCCTTCCTGGCTCACTTTACCTAACCTGCATTAGCAAGTCATCTGTTTGGGCTTGTGTTCAAACTAATAATAGGCCAATAGAATTATATTTGTGAATACAGACAAGGCTCCCTTTTCCCTGAGTTATCCTACTGAGATAAGCAAGACCTTCAACAGAGGAAAGACTCAATGCCCAATACTTATTAAATATCTTTGTAAAGTTAACTCAAAGAGAGCATCCCATTCTAGATTAACAGGGTACAATATATTTCTTGAAATCTTATGGGAAAACACCCCCCTCCCCTTACTTCTGTGGAGTAACAACAAATTCTCCCACCACAGATAAACTTCTAGGAAAAGTTCATCTTCTATATGCCTTGTTTGCATCAGCAGGGCAAGTGAACACTGTACAAGTGAAAAACATATGTCCTTGCCTTAGTCAGCTTGAGCTGCCATGATAAAATACTATTGATTGGGTGGCTCAAAAGTAACATAAGTTTATTTTCTCATAGTTAGGAAAGCTGGAAGTCCAGCATCAAGACAGTTTGGTACCTGATGAAAGCTAATTTCCTAACTTGCAGATATATGCAGATACATACAGATATATATAACTTGCAGATATATGCAGATATATACAAAAAACAGAATGCCTGATACCTTTATATGATAAGGTAATGGGAAGAGCCATGAGGAAAGAGTGGATTGGCTATTCCCTGTAGAGGCCAAGTCCCTGCACCTACATTACTGTTTTTAGCTTAAGTAGATCTTGAAAAATCATAACCCTTCAGCTCAACACAGGACTGCACAAATTATTCAAGCTTGAATACAGAATGAGGAAATGAGGGCAAGAATATTAAAGACAGTATCTATCAAATATACGCCATGGAACACTAGTTCTTAAGATGTTCCATAGGTTCCTAGGTCAAAAACATTGGGTAACTAGGAAGATGGTGGTAAGGTAGGAGGAAGCAGATTTCAATTCCCCCCTACACATGGGAGAAAAATCTAGCCAATCTATGGAGGAACAGAGCAAACAGCCAACAGTACCCTAGCATATATGAAAATAAGAGACCAAAAATTGTAGCAGACACTGAAAAGCCAGACAGTAAGGAGAGTGCTTCAGGACAATAAGGTCCCAGTGACAAGTTCAGGGACCAGGGCAGCTGTAGCCCCAGGCTCAGTGCCCACCGGGTCTGCCACAAGGTCCTTGGGAGAGAGATGGGGTAACTGCTCCCTCCCTGGCCAAACAAGGTCTGAGCAGCACCAGGAGAAACCCAGTTGCTAGAAGTCCCAGAGAGAGGAATAGGGGCTGTGAGCACCCATAGAGTCTGTGGATGCCAGTTGGGGAGAGTTGAGAATTTTGGGGCCCTGACCCTAATAGTAATTGGTCTGGCTGGAGAATTGGGCTTTGTGAGAGGCCAGTCGGCTGTGTGGTGCAGCAGGCTTGAGTAGGAGGAATTTTTCAAAAAGAAAATGTGAAAAGACAGATATTATTTGGGGAATTCTCCTGCAGGAGCCGCTCTGACTTCCCCCCAACCAGCTGGGCAGTGATCCCCAGCTTGCTTTCTGGGTACATGCCTGAACCTGTGGGACCAGGGAAGCCTGGTTGAGCATGGGCATGCCCGCACCCCACCCAGCCTAGAGCAGTAACCCAAAGGAAAGTGTGCTCTGAGGAAGACCTGGTTCCCACATCCAAGGCCCCGGGGAGAGGTGCCAGTCTAGCTCTGGGGAGAGTGCATGAGAGGCTGACTGAGTGCATATTGGGAAGGGGGAAAAGCCATACCATTTGCCCCTCAGCCTGCTGCAGCCAGAAAGACCATAAAAACCGGTTTGACCAGTTTGAAACCAACAAGAGGCTCTTTTATTATTTTTTAAGTATTTTTT
>PVKM010029730.1:0-17619 GCA_004027735.1 Carollia perspicillata | reverse complement strand
ATTCCTAAAATACAATGATTAAAAGTAATTAGTTGGACAAGAGCTTCTAGGGAAAATACCAAGCAAAAAGATATCTTCTGTAACAATATTATTTTAAAATAATTTTATGAATAAAGTAATTATATAATTAAAGGACTGATTCATCAGGAACATATACCACAGATCAAAGTATATAAAGCAAAAATTGACAGAACTACAAGAAGAATATGTTGTCAAGCAGACAAAATATCAGGAACATAAACTATCTAGATAATATAGTTGCTAAATTTTATCTAGTCAACATATATACACCTGTGAACCCAACTGTCAAAGATCATTCTGTTGAAGCACATACGGAATATTTACAAAAACTAACTATGAGCTACACCACAAAGACAATCTCAACAAATAGCAACAAAGAGCTTTATATGTTCACAAGGGAGGGAAATTAAAATCAATAGTACCTCCCAATTTTTCAGAAACTAGTAAACAAACAAAACCCCCATCACTATCAACATACACACTCACACGCAGGCACACACACACACTTCTAAATCATTCCTGGGCCAAAGAAACCAAAAGGATTTAGAATTGAATCATAATAAAACACTACGTAACAAAACTCGGTGGCTGTTCCACGGAGTCATTACACCTTTTATTTCTATAAACATTTTAAAATGCATTCAGTTTAACATCATATTCATTAATTCCTCCCTCTAAACCTCC
Source organism: Carollia perspicillata (assembly GCA_004027735.1). Taxonomy (NCBI): domain Eukaryota; kingdom Metazoa; phylum Chordata; class Mammalia; order Chiroptera; family Phyllostomidae; genus Carollia; species Carollia perspicillata. The sequence goes on along the minus strand of PVKM010029730.1, from coordinate 16,914 downwards.
TGGTGGCATCTTTGATATTTCTGAATTTCAAACTCATCCTTGGGATTCCCAGTCAGCCTGGAAACACAGACTTCTGTATAAAGAGAATCACATTGGCAACTGTCAGCCATCCTGGAACTTGAGCATCTCGGGACGCCCTTACGTGAATTTCTTACCCAGTATTTCCCACACAGGTAAGCAATGAATTGAAAACTGAATCCCAGATCAGTAATGGCAACAGGCCTGTCACTTTGAATTCTCAAAAAGACCCCTACACCACCCAGTGCCCAGGCCCAGACTCCTGCTCAAAAAAAGAAACTGTCTTATATTTCTTTGCTGGTGAGTGGATTTTTTTGCTAGTCTTCCCAGCTTTTTGAGAAAATCATTGCTTAGAACAGGTGTTTTCAAACTGGTTAAATTATTTAATAACTCTGAGCTTCAGTTGCCTCTTCTATTTAATTAAGAATGTAACATTTATCCTTTAAATCAATGAGAGCATTATAATTGCACTCAACAAACAGTTGCTTTTTATTGAAATATTTTCCTATTTTTCTATTATCATCCTAATGATTAAATTGAATTATATCAGATTACAGATATAACAATTAGTAGACTGTATATATAACTTTGATTGATTGCATAGAAGTAGTAAAATTTAAGGAGTGTTTCTTGTTTATAGAAAATTATGATAATACATAATACAGTCTTCTGTACATGCATATGATTAGGCAAAGAATATCTAAGTGTAGTGGGAATAAAACCAGTAGTGAAAGTGCAGTGACCTGGTGACAGAAGACAGGAATCTAGTCTTGCCCCTGTATGACTCTAAGAAAGTTATCACTTCTCTGAACTGAAACTGCTAGAATGCAAAAATTAAAAGTGGAATTTTCACCATCACTAAGATCGTTTACATCTCTAGCAGCTTGTAATTTTTCTGTATCTGCTCCATGCTTCTTTATGGTTTATTTGTGCAGCTCTAAATTATGTTTCATGGATTCTCAGAGTATTGGTATTTGCCATGATTTTATCACACCATGACAGTCTTGGAAAGAAAATACATTTCTACTTTATTTTTGTCCAAGAGAAGTGAGAAAGGAAAAAAGCGGAAGATGGCCGACTCAGCAATGAAACAGGAAAATGATAACCGTACACAGAGGATTTTGTAGTGTCTTTTCTCTCTTAGAAATTGTTTTACAGAGATCATATACCTTAACCTCAAAGAAATATAAGACCCGCAGGGAAGTATTACTGACTGTTGCGCCGGTGAGGTGGATGCACAGTAGGAGGGCACGGCCTCATTCAGTTTACAGGAGTCACTGCAGGCCGCGACCAGCTAGAGTTTAGAGCCCCCGCCTCTCATTGCAGGGATCCACTGGGAGGAATCCCCACCAGAAGGAGGCTCATCGGAAACATTATAAATGGAAAAATGACTAAGGATTGTTTTCTGTCTGCGACATAAGGTGATCTACTGGAAATGTCCTTGACAACCCACAGGGTCATAGACCACCAATACCTCAATGACACTTGTCCCATGACCTGCGTTCACTACCCTCTCCAGGTTCCACTCATTGTGTCATTTTATTCCCTGTTTTCTTTCCTCCAATTCCCACGACATTCTGAAGGGAGCTACTGACCACACACAACCCACGATAATTGTCGAGAACACCTGAAGAGGCGCTGGGGCAAACAAGGACACGAAACTGTGAAAGTGTTGGCTACCTGTGACAGTAATAAAGTACTTTCTCAGGCAGAAACAAAACTAAGGGTATCATGTGACAGTGCCGATCTGAAATCACTGTGTACATCTGTACTCACTTTCTTGCAGCCTGCATCTACTTCCACTATTCCTGGCCCTTGGGCCTGGGACTTCATCTTACAGATGTAGCCAAGAGGCCGCTCACAGGTCTCATCTGCCCAGTACCCGTCCTGCAGAAAGCAAAGGGCAAAAACTTAAGGCTTACCAGTTGTTGGACTTTGATGCTATTTTCTTATCATTGTGCCTCATAAAAGGAAAACGATTTGAGGTTGTTAAGGGCAAATGACATCCGTGCAAAGGAAAGGTAAATTGATGTTTTACAAGTAAACAGCAAATTGGACTCAGACTACAAAGATGTAAAGTGAGAGTGGAGTCCCTGTGCTTTTATATCTTAGCTGTCTGACCCACTGTCTAGCAGGGGTGTCAAACTCATTTTCAACGGAGGCCACATCAGCCTCACGGTTGCCTACGAAGGGCTGAATGTAATATTAGAACTGTATAAATGTAACTACTCCTTAACTAGGGACAAGGAGCTCGGTGCTGCCACCAGGTAGAAACAATGTAGTGGGCAGGATAGAACAAGGTGGAGGGCTTCATTCGGCCCTTGGGCCTCGTGTTTGCCACCTGTGGTTTACAGGGATCTTTTCATATTGGACACCATGTAACCAAAAAACAAAAACACTACACATGAATGTAGCTCTCCAAGCACAGATTCCAGGCTTTGGGACCCAGAGTAGATCTAACTAGGTCTACTCAGAGCAGCCAGCTGAGTAGAACCCATGCTCAGAACTGATTCGTCGAGCCATATCTATATACGGCGCCATTAAAGACCCAGAATAGGAACAATATATGAGTATTAGGGATTGGTTAATTTCTACCGTGACCTAAAAGTTTCTCTTGGTTTCTTTTCTGGGCCTCTTGAAAATTTGGCTTTGCTAAACAATTGAGAGAGATTCAAGAAATTGAATCTGAATTTTGGTTCAAGCTTGATCTGTATCAATTAACCTCGACTAGAAACAATCTAAACAACCATGTGTAACAAGTGGGAGAAACACCCCGCAGCTTTTGCTAGACGTCAGTCATTCGTGACCCCTCACCTTGCCTTTCATCACGACACAGTCATCCTGCCTGTTGTTTTCGTGGCTCGGTTCTCCACGGAGCCATTTGGTAAATGTTACTGGGGTATCATCATTCCATTCAAAGTACATTTGAATCTTCTTGTCACTTAAGCCAATCCATAGCTCATCGTTTGGCTCTACACAAGAAGAAAGACACAGGAGTTACTTACACAAAGATTCCATTCCAAAGATCAGGAGGTTATCAAGAAAGGCAGGCCCTCTGCTCTCAACAGTAGTTCTAGTCTCTCGACACTGCAACGATCACAAAGGGCCATCCTCTTGAGTGTTAACCTGGCCTACGTGCTATAGACTGAGATGCGAGCGACACTTTATGTTGTCAGTTTTACTTTGTGTAATGTACTCTTTCCACTGTGAATATGACTGTATTCTTTTGCTGTGCTACTGCAAATCGTATCTCCTGAGAGTTGCAAAAATGAAACAGAGGTGAGCCTATCATTACCCTCTATCTCGTGAAGCTTTTGTTGTTGTTGTTGTAAATAACTTACCATACCAACTGCACTCATCACGTTGGAAATACAGCACTTATTTAGATATAAATCTGTTTGACTACTATTAAACGTTATCTATGTTTCAAAATAATAAATATAAAAAACCACTTTTATTTTACTGATTGTGTTGTCATTGAGTAAAACTGATCTAGCTACACAGTGAAAAGATGCATGAACTGAGAGACTGGGCTGTGGCCCAACTTTGGCACCTATGTATTAGTCTTTAAATATAAATGAATCTGGAATTATTTTCACCATGAAACACTGGAAAAACCCAAATAGCAAATAAAGGTTAAAACGAAAACAGTCAGGTTTAGATACAAAATGCGATTGTTTTGTTTTAAAATTCTATAACTTTCATTATTGATTTTATCAGTAGTTATACTTCTGAAATTCTAAATATCCTAACTAAAATGGGACAGCTTTGAAGGCCTGGGATTTTATGGCTAAAAACATACAACTCCAAATTCAAAGAAATGAAAGAATACACAGTTCAATATCTATTTAATGGTACTACTGTGAATTCCATCATGAATGCTTGATTTATGTTCTTTAAAATAGAATTACCTGCCAAAGGATTGTAAAGATGATTTTGTATAGTAGAAAATGAGAAGAATGCCACACTGCGTACGCGTTCCCTCACAGTTTAGCCTCTTCCTCCTCAAGCTGTCACTCAGCTTTGCTTTTGGAGAAGTCCCTGACTGGCCCGGGGCCAACCCCTGCAGATGTTTCCAGCGCCACAAAATGTGACTGACAGTTGCCAGGACGATCCCTTTTCCTGTCGCCGAATTTAGCAGATCGTAATCTTTTCGTGCAGCCAATAGAGGCTTCAAGATGACCTCATGTACCCATCCCTTAAGGATTTAGTTTCAAGACTAATGAAAACCTAACTCCCCCCTCCCACGCTTACAATAAAGTATTAAGAGTTTTCTATAAACATGTTTCATATTAAACTGTTCTTCTCCTCTAGCTTTGGTAATTCCAAAACACAATCTTGATCCCCTAAAAGCGTATAAGCACTAAGTGTAAAGTTATTAGGCTTGTTTTTATAAATCAGTTACAGAAGCTGTCTTAATTGATGGAGTCATAATTTATGTGTGCAGGTCCCCATTCATCCACTACCTTTCCGTGGTTGACATGACATAAAAGATATTTTGACTGGCTACAGAAGGTTTCCTAGGCTTTTGATTTAGAAACAATTCTTTTAATTTTTTAACTATACTTTTATCAATATTACTTTCATTGTTTTAAAGAAATCCTTTCCAATAGTAGAGGAGAATAGGTTTCCTTGATGAAAATTTATGAATTCTCAAATTGAATAAAAGCAAACTTTGTCACCTAACTTCCCAAAATAACTATAGCAGTAAACATATAACATTCTCCTAATTTTATATCACACTGCATAAAATACAGCAAAAATTGCACATTACTGCCGTAGCATCTGTATTTTATTTTTTGCAGAATAAAGAAGACATTTGTCTTCCCTCCATATACCCCTGCAGCATCTTAACTAAACTGTTTTCCACAGATTCATTTGCAAATTTTGTTTCCTATTGTAAATATCATAACTTATATGTCATAATATTACTCGGATGCATCAGTTTTGATTGGATTATTATCATCCAGGTAAACATAGAATAATGAAATCATTTAGAGGCTGCACAGTCTATTATCACCACTACTAAGCTTAATGAGGAAAGCGGAAGACAGGGGATTCCGTTTGGCACAGGTGCCAGGAGTTAGTAGTGTTTGGGGATCTTTTAACTCTTTCTCTGACCCTTTTCTATTGTTCTATTTGTCAATTGCTTTTCCTGTCCCCTCCCCCAACACCTACAAATTGTCAGTCAGTGTCAGGAAGCAGCCCCCACCATCACCACTGTCCATTTCCTCTTGTTTTGTTTGCTGGAAATGAGCAACTGCAGCTCTTCAAAAGTCTCAGCAGTGGAAGCAGAAAATGATCATCATTTAATCAGCAAGTACCAAGGAAGACTCATGATCATCAGCTTCTTCCTCACCCTCCTCTTCATATCAGCATTCCCAACTCATTCCACCCACATTTCTTTTATGAACTTTTTTCAATTTTTGAAAATGTTACATCATTTAAGTTACTATGTTTTCTATACACTTCTTAAATGTTGTATTTAAAATGGACATACAGATTTCTTTAAAAGATTGAGGCCAACATCTAACTATACCAATAAAATATACCATTTCTTTCATCACTCAACATTATCTAGAAGCATCAGTTAGCATAATAAAGAATAAAAATCTGCCCTGGCTGGTGTGGCTCAGTGGATTGAGCATAGGCCTGTGAAGCAAAAGGTCGCTGGTTTGATTCCCAGTCAGAGCACATGCCTGGGTTGCAGGCCAGGTCCCCAGTGGGGGCCACGTGAGAGGCAACCACACATTGATGTTTCTCTCTCACACTTTCTCTTTCCCTTCCCCTCTCTCTAAAAATAAATAAAAAAAAAGAATAAAAATCCCAAGTATGAAATGCTTCATACTTCTTGTGAAATAAAATATAGCTTTAAAAAAATACACACAAACAAATAACCACAAAATAAAATGAAATATTGATGACAAGTTTAAGGTAGCTGCTCTGAATAGACTATATATGCAAAAATAACATTTTTAAAAGTATCCAGAATGGATTACATATTAAAAGAAAAATAAATTAGCTTAGCGATAAAACTTCTTTAAAATACTATACCATTTTTACATTTTAGGAATGATACATATTTATTACTCAATTTATTAAATTGATATTGAATTATTAATCCATTTAAGGTTGACGATTAAACTTTCTGGACACGGGCAGCAGGTGGGGACACTCCAGTCCAGCATGCTCTTGCTGCACTCTTACCGTAACCCAGCTGGGAGATAATGAAGTCAAACTCCTCGATGGTGTGGATGCTGGCGAGGTTGCCACCTTCCTTCCTACATGCAATCACGGCCTCTGATTGGATCTTCTTCTCCTCTCTGTGAATCTTGTAACAGTTACCTGTGTACGGCCACCACTGATGTGGGCAGTTAGTAGGTACATCACTTTCTAGAAAAAAAAAAGAGTTTGGAAATCATTTAAAAGGGAGGTTTTTTGGTTTTTAATTGTAACCTCATTTTCTACCACTCTACATGAAAAAGAGTTCATCATTATGGGCAAATAAAAGTAACATTATTTTTTACTTCTTGGCACTTGCAAGACTACATTGTGTTTGCTTTTAGACCAGAAAGTATGTGAATGCATCTTTCATTTTCAAATACAGCTAAATGAGAAATCTCTTCTTCAGAAAAACTGTACTTATAACAGGCAACATGAAGATACAGTAGACTGTCTGATTTATCCACGTTTTGTCATCAGTAAACCTATACTAAACATGTTATATAAATGCTGGAGGCAAGAAAGGTTTGACATACAATACAATGCTTAAAAGATTTTAATTTATCTCCCTTCAATGGATGTCAGGGAGCCAGTCATTCCTCCGAGGAGGGGCAAGACTATGGAGCAGGCATGAGAAAGAGGTGTTGCAACAGAAATTGAATGGGTCAGGGGAGAGGAGCCCCTGAAACCTTAGCAGAATGAGGGAGCCACCTGAGCCTCCAAACCAACCCACTACCAGTGACTTACTGCCAAAAGCTGACATGACATGTGATGTCATGTTATCACAGGGATGAGGTTGAGAAGTCTTTCAGGCAAAACCTGAAATTGCCAGTCATATTGGGCAAGTCACAGCACATGAACCAAAATATCCAGATATGCAAGTCATTTCTAATAACAGTAATACAAATACTAATATTAAACTACCTATTCTCACTAGGCTCTAAACTAGGAAACATTTGAGATAACATGACTGTAAATTACTAATACCTCATATTGACCATTTAATCAAATTAGGAATAGTGGCCCATATTCTAATTATTGCTACTAATAGTTATCATCAAATTTCATAATCTTCATTCTACATTACAACAATATAATGGTAATGAGCTGGGGAAGGTAATGACCTTGGAAGGCAGAGACTCACTGTATTCATCCCCATATGCCTAGAACTGTCATAGGGCCTAGCACATGGTATGAGTGTAGTGAATGTTGGCTGAGAAAGGAACTGAAGTTATACAGCAATTTATAATTACCATTTTACCGATACTATTTCAAATAGCAATTTAGCATCATACTTTGCCTAAAGAGGGATTATATTACCAAATGAATGCCGGTTTATACAGTTAAATTTGATATTAAGTGTTTGTAAGTGTGCTGCCTTAGTAAATGTTCTATATAGGGCAGTACTGATAATGTGTTTAAGATGTTACTGTCATTTTCTCTTAAAGGTTCTGATGACCTGCAACATACTGTTTAATTAAGCCCGGGATTCTGTGCACAGTGGTCATTCCAGCAGATAGGCAGTCCTAATGACCAAACACTGCATTATTGTTATAGAAAATTACGATATTTTCATAATTCCCTCAATGCAATTTATGTTTGCACATGTCCACTCGTTACCGAAAAAATGTTAGTATAGCTCTGGAGCCCTCTGGTGGGATAGTTTAGTTTTGTTTCCTAAGGAGCTGAAAATAATGTCAGCAGATGCTTAGGACTTCTAAACCTGAGCAGGTGAACTTTTAAAATACTTGAAAACATGAAAAGAAGCCATGAAGGAGAGTGCCAGGGGGCAACACCAAGGAGCAGACCTGCCAATCGGTACACCATGTGACCACTTACACAATTATAAAACCCTAGTTGTGGTGTTATATGAAAGTAAAAAGAAAAAGGTAAATTTTAGTAATCTATTTTGTTTAACCCAATTTATCTAAAATATTCATTTTAGCACATGACTGATAAAAAATAAATAACGAGGTATTTTACTTTTTTTTGCATGCAAAGTCTTGGAAGTCTGGTATGTCTTTTACACTTTCAGCGGAACTAGCCATATTCATGTGCTCAGTGGCCGTGCGGTTAAGAGGCTATTAAACTGGACAGCACAGCTCTAGGGCCCTGGGAGTTACGGCCAAAGAGGGAAATGCTGCAAAGACCAACAGGGTCCAAGGTGGAATTCTTGCCCAAGGGGCCACCAGTCATTTGACCTCTGATATGCTTTTCCAAGATCTGATTTATTTGACTTTGTAGATGAAATAGAATGATTAATCCAGGAAGTGTACAGAGAAGTTCAAAAACCAAAGGGAATGAAAGGTTAGCAAGTGGCATAAGATGAGGAATAGCAAAGAAATAAGAATAATTCAATAACTGCTTGGGGATATGAACAAATGTCCACAATGGGCATCAATATTCCCATTTCACAGATAAGGAACCTAAAACTGAGAGACTAAGTAACAAGACCAAGTGATAGAATTCTGCTTCCTGTTCCAGGAAAACTGTAAAGCAACCATTCTCCTCTTTCCCAAAGTGGCAATTCCAAGAATGATACTATTTCTCCCACGGGAACAATAAAGGAGGTAAAATACGAGAATGACTGAGGTCTCCCTGAGGCAGGCCACAGGCGCAATGGTGACCCTGTAAAGTATGATCAAACCCAAAAACCGGGACCCTCATCTGCATCCGCCGGAGAGCTTGGCCGTATCTCCACCCACTAAAGTTGCAAACACAGCTACTCTTTGATCCAGCAACTTCACTTCTAGGAATTTTCACATGTACGAAATGACATGTGCATAAAGTTATTCACTATAGGACTATTTGTAATAATAAAAATTGGAGGTAAACTAAAAGTCCATTAATAGGGGACTTTTCAAAAATACATATATGGTCTCTTTCCAGGAGGGCTATTTTACAGTCATAAAAATTTACACAGAAGTTATTTATGTGCTATATCGAATGATGTCCAAAATTATTGTTAAGTGAAAAAAGTCAAGAATATATATATGGTGTGCTTCTATTTGGATGAAGCAGATAAAAATAATTGTAAATATATTTGTTTATATATTCACAGAATAAATAGGTAAGGATATACATCCAGAAACAGTTATTCGGGGAGGAGATCTGGGAGTGGGAAGAAGTTGAAAGAAAATATTATTATTTATCATTTGTACTTTTTGACTTTCTAACCATGTCAGTCATATTTTAAAATAAATGAAATTGCTTTTAAAATTCAGGGAGAAAAAAAGTTAAGGATGACACATTGTCGAATTTCCTGAGCACAATATATAGACATAGACATACATACATACATAAATTTCTTTTTTATGGTTTTTTATGTATTTATTTCTAGAGAGAGGGGATGGCAGGGAGAAAGAGAGGGAGAGAAACATCGATGTGCAAGACAAACATCAATTAGTTCCTTCTCATGAGCCCCCAACCAGGCACCTGGCCTGCAACCCAGGCATGTGCCCTGACTGGGAATCAAACCTGTGACCTTTAGGTTTGCAGGATGACACCCAATGTACTGAACCACACTAGTCAGACCATTGATTTCCTTAAAGTAGTAAGTGTGTCCCCCAAAATATCTGATAGTGGAAATAAATGTAGTTTGTTTACTTTTTGACAATTTGTAGAAAGAATGCAGTCTGACCTTAGTAGATTAATTCTTCTGTAAAATTATAATAGAGAGCATAATTAAATGTTTTCTTGGGTCTAGCCTATATATACATTTCAGTTACTACTTTTGGGATGTTTTATTCCATTTCTGTGAAGACTTCAGTGTGCAATGTTCATTTGAATAGCATTAGAGCCCAGATAGACCCTAAATAGTGAGGACATAAAAACACTCTCTTTCAGATGTGTATTTCTTAGCTTGGATTCCAAATTTGTCATATATGCAGGTATTACATAGCCTTCGAACATTTTTTTTTCATCTAGAATGTGAGAATAATAGTACCTACTTCCTAGGGCTGCTGTGGGGATAAAATTTTTACTGATGTCCTGTGAAAGGCTTTGCACATGTGTGAACACCACATCACACTCAAGAAATGGTAGTGACCCAGAGCAGTAACCAACAAAAAGAAATTCTGTAGGAATATCATTAAACTTACTCCATAAATTATGCAACAAGCCTGTCATTTCATACAGTTATTTAAGGCTATAACTTTGTCTTTAAATTATCGTGTCTTATATACTTCAGATCAAATAGATCACTTACCTGAGGGAATAACGAAGTTATTCAAAGTTGTGTTGCCCTTTTTACAAATGTAGCCTAGTTTCTGAGCACATTTCAGATTTTCCCACTTAGCATTCTTCCCAGGATTCAGTGACACACAGCTCGTGCCAGGTTCTGCTGATGGACTTCCTTCGGGGGGAAGAAAAGATTAAGCGGAACTATTATAGGTGGTACAAGTAGATCGCCCCCTGAGGCTCACATCTTCATCCTTTGGGTTTCATGGGTCCCCATTCTGCCTTTTGCTACACATTCGCAAATAAATATTTACTGACTACAGAGCAAAAGCTACGTTGGGTGACTGTTTTATTGTTGTTGGATCATTCCAATGCCTACAATTTTGGTTATGCAGGTCTACGTCTTTGAAATAACTCTTTTTCACAACATGAAATGATAAAGCTAGACCTTAAAACCTGAACAATCACCACACTGGGTGGTTACGTATACCAGAGAAGCACCTAACCCAACAACACGTGAAGTCCAAAACCAGCCTATTAAACGTTATTGATACCTACCAAGGAAACTAAGTCAGGTTCACTGTGAGGACCAGACCAGGGAGTTTTCGGAGATGGGAAAACGTTCTCCAGTTAAAAAGAGACAGAAGAGAAAGACGACGGCAGGAGAACAGGGAAGGGACCCTGGAAGCAGCGACGTGGGGAGGGGATCTGATCAAGTGCACCTGCAACTACGACTCGAGGTTTTTAACTCAGCCTACAGAGGGTGTTTTTAACAGCTAACGCTCACCCATCTTTGCGGGAAATATTAAAAAACAGATAAAGTCACCTCTGCTCACACACTAGATGTATGTTAGTTCCATTTCACACCTGGAGACAGGGAGAATGAGCCACATTTTGGTAATGGCTGCGTCGTGACTTTTGACATGTCCATAGCCTGGGCCTGGACCTCGCTCTCCCTTCCTGTAACACGGGAGGCAAGTGACCTGCTCCGGAAAGGCTTTGTCAAATGTTTTTGAAAGTTGCTTGAATAGCACACACAGAAAAAAACTGTTAGTGTAAAGATGTGTATGTTTTTAAAATGTGTTGATATTGTGGCCAAACTCACGATGTAACTGAATTGACAGTTAAGGTGTCAGTGTCAATACTAGAAAGAAACTTTCAAGAAACAATAATAAATTTTATCACTATTGGTTATTAATATATTAACTAATTAATGATGTTATACACTTATTTATCAATACAATGTGACTGCCAACTTTAACATATCAACCAGTTGTCTTTAACTGGTTACCAGAGTCATACACCTATTTGATTCACACCCCCACATCATTTGTGTCAAATACCCTCACTTCAAATGTGAATATATTTAAATAAATGTGTTACTTGGTACTAAGTACTCAATTGAATGCTTGATTGACATTTATACAATAGCAAGTGCTAATATCCCTCAGGTTTCTAATTTTAGTTTGAAGAAACTCCCCTACTATTTCATAAGGTGATTCAAGTTGTACTTACTTCTCAGGAATTGGATTTATTGAGGAAGGTCATTTCTTTTTCTTTCTTATTACTATCCCAATTCCATGTCTCACCTTCACTGAAATGAACTTCCAAATTTTCTCACTGAGCTCTCAGAATGCAAGTGGTTAAATAAGATAATCATCACTCCCCAAAAGAGTAATAAATAAAATGACCTGCCTTGCTTGATATTGTACAGTAATTAAGCAACAAAAAAGAACAAACTCATCCCCTCATAAATGATTATTGTTGTCTAGTGGTCTCATTGACCCCCACAGGTATTCTCCAGTTTAATCTGACTTAGTGAGTAGGCAGATCAAGCAAATCCTCACCCATAAAAAAAGGACATCTTACGTTCTTTCGCAGCAATGTTTACATCCCGTGTGCCAGAGAAAAACAGAGCGGACGCAGCGGTAAGACCCCAGTGGCAGCGCTGCAGCCACCACGCACTGAAGGCGACGTTGCATCGTGAAATCTCATTGGTGTGAACCAAAGTACAGCCTCTAGAAATCCCCCTCATATGTCAGCATCTATCCTGAATATTATTTTACTGAGGCTTTTCCTTTTTTAATAGCATGCATTACTAATATAAAAAATGGAAAGCTTGGTATATAAACTGAATGCAAAAACCATTCAATGGCTTGAAAAAACAAATCTAACCATAGGGGAAAACACCATGTCAGTGTTTTTCATAGAGAACTGGTACACGAGGGTGTGACTTACAGGCTATTCCTTTCCCACGGACATGGCAGACGTCACTCATTTTCTTTGCACTCTTTCTTAATTAAACCCAGACTGGTACGGGGATGGGGGAGAAGGGTTCAGAGCTTTACTCAGTTGAGTGCCTCAAGCAGTTACTAACACCGATTGGTAATGGCGAATGAGATGAAAATTTTTTGGCGTCATTGGCCTTTTTGTTTTCTCTGAGTAATTGCTGTATACATGGAATAATTATTTAGTCTCCTTTTTTGTTCTGTTACCAGAATGTTATGATGATGTAGAGATAACTCTGTCCTCCAGAAAATAAGAAAGCTGTGGAAGGCTTGGTTATTCCCAATTGTTTTATACCTAGCATATCAAGGATATTCTAAAAATCTATACTGTAACAGAGACCTGTATTGATTTGTGTGATAATCCTCCTAGACAAGCCCTCATCCCAGGAAGGTGGTATAACCTTATGGTTTTAGTTTATTCAAATCTGGTTGGCAGATTTCAAATCGAGGTGAGAAACGGAATGTATCTGACAGTGTCCCGACTCTTCTCTTTGAGGTCCACACGTGAGCTGAGGAAGGTCCCCGTGGTAGTGAGAAAGATTAAGCTCAGAGGAGCTCAGCCCCAGACAAGCTCCGCCCTACCTGGGAGCCAGTTCAGGTATCGGAATGGACTGCCCTCGCTCCACTGCCACCCGCTGTTCATGCTCAGGCTGTTCAGTCCGATCCAGAGTCCTGAGGTCAAGGTACTGGTTAATCCTGCACAGTGAAAGCAGAAACAGAAACAACAGTCACACTCAGAAAAGAAAGTGAACTTAAATTCAGAATTAAGTGCTCTTTAAGGGAAATAGCTATCCTTACACATTCCTCATCTGCTTTAGGTACTCTTAGGCTTGTTTTGAAGAATTAAATTAATTATTACAATAGGACCTGATACATAGTATGTGCACAATAAATGTAAGCTACTACCATTATTATTATTATTATTATTATTATTATTATTATTATTATTCCATGTGGAAGTCAGGTTGGCAAAGATTGGGATTTAGAAACCAAATTCAGACTTTGTGTCAAGTGTATTACTTAAAGCAGAGCATCAGCCACAATTTTTTTCTCTGATGTGCTTTTATAATTTTATGAGATCAAGTTTTTTTTACTATAATATTTTTCCATAACATTACTCTAGAAAGCATTGATTCCGCATGCCTAACATTTTACTTCTTAATTTTTCTGCATCTATTATTTGAAATGGTTATACACCTACTTTTGAACTTCATTATAACAGAGGATGATGCATTAATGTCCAATATCACTCTGGTAATTTTTGTTCTCTGTTGAGGTACAGTTTGTTTTCCAGCCAGCACCAAAGGAAAGGGGCAAAAAAATCAGAGCAACAAGCCAAATTTCACTTCCTATATCCTATTTCAGTTTTGCACACATGTAGCTACAAATCTGATTCAGGAATTGAGAATCAAGTACAGCGTGCCAGCAATTTTGAAGTTAGAAACAGAAGTAAAGATGAGAAATGACAATGGGTGGTAGCAGAATGGGCTGCTTGGGCAGAAGCAGCCAGTCCTGCAGACACCAAGAAAGCAGATGGCCAGCAGAGAGAGAATTCCCTGGAGCAAGGAGCCGGGATTGTCTTCTTTAAGGATTCCACTTAGTGTTTCGGGAACCCCCAGATCCTTGCTTACTGTCGTTTGTGAGACCCAGGCAAAGTGAGTGAGAAGACAGCACCGAATTCCAATTCTGCTATTTTCTGAACATGCATTAGGCAAGTTTCTAATTTCTTATTCCTAGTCTGTTATCTCATCTATAAAGTGAGGACAGTAATATTTAGTTAGGAGATGCGTGTGAGCCAAGGTCTCACACACAGCAGCTGTTCAATAAATGACAGGTAATTTGCTCTCAGAGTCATAAACCAGACTCACACATTTTTTAAAAATGATGTTTACTCTGCAATCTTCATGTAAAAGGTTTATCTTAAAAGCATGAGTGAGTACTCATGGGTGCTTTTTTTTTTCATTTTAGTGTCATGTTTCCCAACATGGAATAGAGCATAATCCCCATTCACACCCTGGTTTTCTAGATTTTTCCCTGATATATCCCAAGAAATCCCAAATATCATGAATATCTTCCCTCCGAGAAAGCGAAATTCTGTTTTATTTTTTTTAATTCCTCATCAGACCTTTCCCCCCCAATACATGACATTGTTGACTTAGAAAAAAGCGGAAATATTAAAAATATGCTGACTAAAATTCTGGAGGCTTGGATAAGATTTAAATAAGAATCTGAGGTGAACTCAGCCTCTGAGTCTCTAGGGGACTGTTTGCCCTCTGGAGGGACACAACAATAGCCCCGGGCGATTAGGGAAGCGTTTCCTGCCGTGGGAGCCCGATAGGGAGCCGGGAGCCAGGAAACCAGGCTGGAGCTGGGCAGAGCTGCCGTCCTGCCCCAGTCACTGCTTTCCTCTGTGCAACTGGGGAAGAGTTAAAAAGTAACCTGAGTTCTGTCCTGGGACTTCCAGAAAGCCAGAAAACAAGTAAAACTCCTGAGTCAAGACAACACAGCTCAAAAACAAATTCCCTTAAAAAAAAAAAGAAGCCAATTGAAACCCTGTCACCTCTGATAGATTCTTCTCTCCTGCGAGTGCACACAGTGATACCAGGACTGTCTTCAATCATCTTTTCTCTTCCTTACTCATCTACATGAATTCAGTTTTGTCTCCTCTGTTTTCTTCTCCTCCTTAGTTTTATACACGGTTAGAAATATTAATCACTCTGATACTTTGTCCCAATATTAGAAAGACCCCAAAAACCCACCCAAAAGAGAATTATTGGGCAGACTGAGGCATAATCACATCTCTGGGTTTATGGATACGCGCGATGAGGTCAGGTTGCTTTTCTATGGTCCATCTCCTTAATAACCACTACACGGAAATGGTGGGTTGCTGCCTACACTGAAAGGAGACAACTAATAAATGTTAAGCTTGATGCTCAACTGTTGCAAGAACTATTTCATTACAGTGGAGCAGTTCACAATTCAGCCCTCAAAAATGAACTAGGAATGGAAAAGTACTTTTCACCCATTTACGTATTTCACAAGGTTGTGCTAAATAAATGTATATCACATTTTCTCTACCCAAACGACAATGCAATAAACGACTTCAAGTTCAACTGAAAACTAGCAACTTGTGGGAGAAATGTGTTCCAGTAGATGTAAGTATCATTGAAAAGAGTTGGACAAAGTGAAATCCTAGAAAATGAAGTAAGGCTGGGGACATGCTTGTATTGGTTGACACACACTCCGCTTTTTAACAAATGGAGTCACTGAGGCACATTCTCAGGTGATCCCTACCAAGGTCCCCAGCTTCACAGTGCTGGAGCCCAGGCGACCTGGGTCCGCCCCGTGCTCTTTACTCTTGTACTCTGCTGCAGGTGTTTGGTCCGATGGAATTTGTAGGCACTGCTGGTAAAGCAGGTACTAAGGTAGTGTTCTGCCAAGTTTGGTCCCCCACCACTTGCCCTCGAATCACCTGGGAGGTGGATCATATGCAAATTCCTGGGCCCCACGTCACACCTAACGATCTAGAATCTCTAGGATTTGCGCCCGGGCATCTTCACTGTAACAAAGTTCTCTGAGATTAAAAAGCTACTTCACATCTGGGAATTACCACTCTTTCTGTCCCCTTGCCATAAGCTGACCACTTATCCAAACATGAATCTGGACTGCTAAATAATTATTTTGATTGGATTGCATCATCATTTGTCAGCAAAATTCACTGAGACTCTCCCCCATGGAATATTCTATGTGACTCTCTTTGGGGGCAGGGACAAAAATATTCACAAGGAATTCCTCATTTTTATCCATTTGCCTGCATAATCCATTCACCCCACAGCCTTCAGTTTGTGTTCTTCATGGCACTTACTATAATTTGTGTTTATTTGTTGGTTTGTTTTCTTGTTTCTATGTGTTTCCCCCTCGGACTTCAAGCTCCATGTGGACAGGACATGTCTGGCTTTGGTCACTACTGTGTCACTGGGACCTAGCAAAATGCCTTGCACACAGATGCCAACAATCTTGGAGGAATGAATGAATGAATGAATAAAAATAACAAATGAATATATTTATACCATTGTAGGGGAAGTGGGACATATATGTAAACAATTGTCACTAAAGCAGTAAATAAATAAGGGAAACACAGCTGGAAATGAAGGATAACTGCATTTCAATGCTATAAAATTTGTGAAATTCTAGATACAAGAAGGGG